>VDFB02324013.1:190261-491799 GCA_007258455.2 Sequoia sempervirens | reverse complement strand
AAATTAGTGCCCAACTTCCTCCACAAAGTCCTTCAAAAGTGTCCCACAAATTTAGTATCTCTATCTGATATAATGCTTAGTGGAATCCCGTATAATCTAACCACTTCTTTGAAGAACAAATCAGCAATATGAGTAGCATCACTTGTGGTCTTGCATGCTATAAAATGAGCCATTTTAGGAAACCTATCTACTATAACAAATATTGAATCATGGCCTCTTTGGGTTCTAGGTAGACCCAAAACAAAATCCATACTAATGGAGTCCCAAGGTCTGTTTGGGATTGGTAAAGGCTGACAAAGACCTTCATTTGTACTCTTTCCCTTGGCATATTCACACACTTTGCACCTTTCTACAAAATTTTCACATCTGATTGCATTTTAGGCCAAAAATAATGAGTAATTAGCTGAGCTAAAGTCTTATCTAGGCCAAAATGACCAACAAGGCTACCATAATGTTTTTCTCTAATTAAATTTTCCCTCATAGAACTCCTTGGTACACATAACTGTGATCCTTTAAAAATCAATCCATCTTGCAACATGTAGTGCATCCAAGGTTCTCTATTCCTTATAGTTGGTTGTTTACACACTTCATAGGCTTCTTGGAAATCCAAATCAGATTTGTACAACTCCTTAAGAGACTCTATTCCACCACTTTCTATTTGAATTTGGTGTAGGGGCATCAGGAGCCTCATAAGCATATTTTTGTTATTTTTTGGTTTTAGGTTTGTTAGAGTGTTTTAGAGTCTCATAAGGTCATTTATGATGATTTGGAATCATATGGATTCATTTTGGAGTGTGATTAATTGGGTTTTTGTTTTAAAATTGTAAAAGTTCTCAAATGTTGCTAAAAGTTGTCATGCAACTTTGGAAAGGTGTCAAAAAGCAAAAACACAGTTACATGCAAATCAAGAAACCATTTCAAAGAGTTGGTTTTGATTGGGAATGTATAAAGACACCCTTTAAAACTCAAATTGGGGGGTTGGAGACATTGTTCTAAAGTTTTGATGAATGAAAACCTCAATTTGTGTGCATTTTTTTGAGTCTTACATTGTTTTCAGGATGAAGTCGTGCATTGTACATCCGGTATGGCCTCATATCAAGGACTATAATATATGGATGGAAATATATTTGTTTCTAGTTTACACTACTTTTTTTTGGGGTCATTTTCATGGATATTTGAATAAGTGATGACCATTTTTGTGAGGATAGGTCTAAACCCTAACTAGGATTTCCAGTTCTAGGAAAAATTCCATAACTTTCTTTCCCACTATTGGATCTTGATGAAAAATGGAGGGAAGTATGTAATTATGTTATCTTCAATCTCACCAGAGTGATTGGCTTCATTATTTGTTTTGTGAAAGTTATTAATGATTGTTCCTTTCATTTCAAGGTTGACCTGTCAATGTTTTGAATAATCAGTCATTGAATGTGTTTTGTTTTCCTTTCTCTGCATCATTTTGGTATTAGAGTTAGAAGACCTTGAGAGTGCAAGGTATGCATCAAGACAAGAGAGTTGTGAGAGAAATTTTTTTGCAGGTATGAAAGCGAGCTAGTGACTTATATCCTCCAATAGTGATGAAACTAGGTAGAAGGTGTGCAAATTTCTTCCACTAAGAGGAAGTGGGTAGAAGAGGTCTTGGAGAGTGTATCTTCCAGAATCCTATTGGGTAGAGGTGTGTGTGTGAAGGTATTGGGATACCAAAGAATGGAAGTGTTGAGGAGAATAATCCATGAAGACTTGAAGAGTAAGAAGTTGTCAAACAAGCAACAAGAGATGAGAAGAGAAAGGAGTGAGATGAAAAAGAAAGATGAGAAGGAAAAACAAGTATTCAATAAGAGATAACAGGGTTGCAACAAGATTTGGAACAAATGCAAAAACATTTGAAGAAAGAATACGGAGTATAGTAACAAGTGTGTGGAGTATAGTGTTTGATGACATGCATGATGAATTGGATGCTTTATTATTGGAAGAAATGGATATGAATGATAAGTTGCTTGCAGTAGTAGGAAAATTTGAAAATTTCAATGATGAATGCAGCCCTAAAGTGTAGCAGGAAGTATTCATTCCATATACAGAGATTGATCACATCCTTTGGAAGGAGATGACAGGTTTGGGAAAAGAGGAACACTACTTTGTGTATGAAAGTAAAGAGCACTTAACAACTGATATGGAAGTGTTAGAAGATGTTATTTATCAAAGGAGATCTCTTGGGTGCAATAACACACATGGAGGATCTTTTGGGTGTTGAAGTGGAGTGTATGGTGCAAGGAGACTAGGAGACCTCAATGTATCAATATTTTATTTCTAATCTTTCATTGGACTATGTATGTGCAGGTTTGTTAGACAAGGAGATAAAAATCATTGAGAAGGAAGCTCTTGAAAGAGATCAAGTGTAATGTCCCCTTATTAGAGACATAAAATGCACAAGTTAGGATCAAGAATTTTTCTTAACCAACACATAATTTTTCTTATGTAAATAGTCTTGCACACAATCATGTATTATCAACAAATCACATAGCTCCTTATTCATGATTAAATTAGACCATTTGAGATTGCACATTTCAAGAAGAAGATAAATGAAATGCATTATTATCAACTAGCACATAACTAGCATAATCTACTATGACTTATTACTCTTGATCGGAATAGATCTTCGCCTTGTTTCCTCTTTCCTAACCTCATTGGATGGTAGGTTTACTATGCCAAGGGTGTGTGCACGGTCTCTAATTGGACTCCCTCAAGGTGTTCCACCCATCTTGGGACCATCCTTCAATGGACCGGTTTACCAACCTTTCCCTTCCACACACTCCCTATCCTTATTAAGTGCTAGCGAAAAGGAATTTTTGGCCCAAAGTCTATTCTCGTAGTAAAGTAATAATAGCTTATGATATACAATAATTTTTGCAAGCATCATTATTGGACTCTTGTAAATAATATCCCTTAATATCTACTCAGGGATTTTTTCAATCACTTATGTTGTATAGATGAACTCAAATATATTGACATATAAATATCCATTTAATCTCTCTATGCATTCACCTATTATATTTAATCAAATTCACAATTCAACATAGATCAGAGTTTATAAACATTCACTGCTATTTAACTTGATAAGGTATGGATTAGTTATTAGACTATAGCCTACTGTTCAAGTAATTCGTATTGATTCCATAATTCTTAATGCTTAACCAATTGGTGAGGAAACTTACCTCTCGCTGACATGCTAACTACACTTCTTTCAGGCATGGTTCCCTAAGCTCGATTTGTCTTCTTCCCTTGATGCGATGATATATATGTGTGTGTGTGTGTGTGTGTGTGTGTATGTATGTATGTATGTATGTATGTATGTATGTATGTATGTATGTATGCATCTAACAATTATTAACTGGTCACTCTATTTCTCAATACATTAATCCCTTATAATTTATTTGATTATATTCACCATTCTTAATATATTAAAATATTGATAAGCATCAATTGATATTTAGATTAATAACATATTTTAGGACCAACCTTTCATTCAATCATAATACTTACCTCTTCATACTTACCTAGAATATTATGCCTTATGAATCTTAAGGTCAGCATTGGAAATTTCCTTTAATGAGTTTGCCTTTATTTGTCCTTCCCTTATCTAAGATTGCCGACATAAACTAGTTATGAAGGTGACAACATACTCGGCCACAAATGTCCACCTTCTCTTTCCACGAGTCCTCTTTCAACACACCATCCATTCACTCAATATGCTCAGCCGTCATTTCATAACATGGCTTTTAATGATGATTTAAAGACTACATTCGACATAGATCAAGATTCGATGGCCACTTGACTCCCTCCATTTTTCCGAGTCGGGAATGATTGAACTCCACTAATTTCCATCTCATAGTGATGTTTTGTACCTGGATATATCCCAGGTCTTTTTGTATTAAATCTTTTACCCCAGGTGATTGAAGGGGCGTTGATTCTCAGAGTCTACTGGTTATTCATACAACACGACTTGATGCTTCTAGGCTCCTGAGGGGCATTTAAGATCTGCTTATTAAAGAGGTAATGGTCTGTGAAATTATTCCTTCCTTCTCTTACTAGAAACATATCTCTTTTCTTATATCCTCACTTGGAAGAAAGATGTGGCTCTCACCGAAGCAAAAAAAAATCATCATAAAAGTTCTCTTTAATTCTATTCATCTAAATATCTAGTGTATACTATGATCAAGAAGAAATAGATTGGAATCTTAGCCATCACTTGTTAAATCCTCTGTGCAGTGGTTGGCCTTAGGTGATGCTATTAAGGGGAAGTTTGTATGACACCACATCATGGATAAATCCTAGATGTAAGACTTAATGACATAATATAAGACCTCTAGGCATTATATTCTCCAAATTTAGATAAATGCTTGGCCTTAGGTGATACCATAGAGGGGGAGTGTGCATGTCAATGCCACCACCTAGAGGCTAAATCCTAGATGTATAAGTCCTATGGACATCTATTAAATTTATTCTCTCTATAAATCTTCCACTTATAAAAGCATTGTATTAAGTCCTACAGGCATTATGTAATGAACCTAGGGTAAGGTTGATTTGAGGAGGTTCAAGCTCCAATAAAAATCTTTATAAGACCTCATATATAGCATCATTTTTTAAAAAATTGGGATTATAAATTACGACAAGATGACTTTCATGTAGTCTGCAATACATGACCTTTATTTTGGCATATATTTGTGTCCCTATTTTTTCATTGTCAAAGAACACCTATGTTACTGGGGTACTTCATTTTTTATTTTATTGAAATTGGCATGTGATGCCCCCTATTAACATTAAGGGAGTGTTAGAACATAATGTTATTAGGGGTTATACCCTTATAACATGTATATAATGTTCTAATATAAAATTATAAAACCATATATATTATATGCTTATTAAGCATATCCCATTTGAAATAATTATAGTCTAATAATTAGATTATTGATTATTTATGAGTGGGGGTTGTTGAATAGGTGTGACTAATACCCTTTCAAGTATTATGTCACCCTTCCTCCTATATTTAAGGAGGTTCTCTCTCATTTGAGAGATGATGAATTTGGAAATTGATAGTGAATTCTATCAATTTGCACATGAGGTATTATTGGCCATGTGGAAGTATGGAGAAGTGTTCCCTAGGTTCCATCTATGTTGGTGTTTCAATTCACACCTCTAGAGTGCAGATTGGAAACACACAACTATGCATAGTTAGATTGCTCTTCAAATTAGGAGGGGAAGCTCCCTCTTTTTCTGATTATGTGTAAAAATAAAATACTAAACTAATTGCTTATCTTTTTATCTTAGTTGAGAGCACAAGATTATATAACTCTTTGCGTCGTAGCTGAGGTTTTCTTTGGTTTCGTAACTTCAACTACAACTAGGCCTAAACTAATGATGCTTCTAACTTCTCAAGTAAATTTAGAGCAAGATAATTTAGAAGTAAATAGGGAATGGTTGGTAAACACAAAGCTTAAACAAACTTATTTCCATAACACATCTGAAGACTCATTGTACTTTTAGATAAATGTTGAAATAAAGATTATGAAAGAAAAACATGAAACAAATAACACCGAAATTCTTTGAGAATGTGGATCAAAATCAAGGTAGGCATAAGATTTATTTCCTCAAATTCTAATAGTAATCACACATCTGGGACAGTAGATCGTAGCTACAATAGGCATACAATTTATGATCAAACCAAATTACACTGAACAAAGTGAACATATACTAAATAGAAAACTTGGAGGCAGTAAGGCTCATAAATTTTTTTATAGCAACAACAGTTAAAAATTAATGAGCAAGACTACTCTTATTTATACAAAAACACATGAGTAGGGAACACTAAATATCCTTGTGTTAACAATCAGTCTTGTTAATCTGCAAGATTGATTCCTTCTTCTAAACAAAGATAAATAATAGTTAATTGGAATGACTAACATTAGTTAACTGATCTAAAACTAAAGAAAGCTCCAACTGTACAATAGGTAACTCCAAAGAATAGACATGAATGAAAAGAGTGAAAGGAAGCCATGTACGCGGAAGCAATTTCCTACACTAATCTAAGTAGGATTGTATAGCAAAACTTTCATTTTAACACCTTTAAATAGTTACAATAATGAGAAACACATAGGAATAGTGAAATAGAACAAATTGATGTAAGTTCAGATCTAAGAAACTTTTAGCAGCATAATGACATGTAATGAGAAACACAAAGAACAGAAGAAAGATAGACAAAAGAGAAGAAGACATGATATACGTGGGGTAAACCCTTTCAGGTAAAAAACTCCACCCTCCAATAGCACAGTACCAATGCATTACTTAAAAGAAGAGTTACAATACACCCCAAGCACAAACAAATGCTTCACACCAAACATCTGTTTAGGAGTCAAATCATTTGCACTTCATTACCTACAAACAAACTATGCATTCTACAATGCAAGGCATCCTATTTATAGAAGATACAAGCTTGAAGAAGATTCTAGAAGAGGTTAGGCATCCAAACCCATGTGGCAACAATAATTCACACCATAGGAATGATTTGGACATTTGTACAACATTCTCTTACACCTCTTATAGTTGTCATAACATGCAAAACATCTTTCCAAGCTTGGGCACCTAGTTCATGCTAATAGTGGGTTATGACAAATTCCTTACAACTGTCATAACATGTGTCATAATAGCTTGTCACACTTACAAAACTTTCAACAAACAAAGAATAAGTCAAAATGACTCACACTTATTCTTTCACACTTTTGTCATTCCCCACTAAGGCACCACACTTTCTCCATGCAAAATATATCTTATGACCTGTCATAGAATATCTCATAAAATGACATCATTTATCCTAGGTCCATGATTCCAAGATGGGACGCCTTCCTCTACTTGTGAAGTAGATGTTTCATATAGTCACCTCCAATGGGGATGCCACTCAGCTAGTGGGTCCCACTTAATGACATTACATTGTAGGCAATTAAATAAAATAAACAAATACAATAATACATCAAATAATTCATTCTTTAGGACTCTAAGGTTGAAACACCTTATTCCCAACATTCTCGCACTTGTTGAAGACCTACCAAGAGTCATTAAATCAACGACTTAGGGCCCCAAGTCCCATAGATTTAGAACACCATTCAAACTTTTTTGTGCTTATTGGTTTCATCAACGCATCTGCAACATTCGTCAAAGTGTCAACCTTCTTCAGGTTCACCTTTCCATCTATCATATCACGAACAAAATGATATTGTACATCAATGTGCTTTATTCTGACATGGAAGGTAGGATTCTTTGCTAGGCATAGTGCACTTTGACTATCGCAACAAATAGTAATTTGTCCTGCATCTAAACCAATATCATAACACAATCTCTTAAGCCAAATGGCTTCCTTACAAGCATGAGTGGCTGCCATATACTTTACCTTTGTCATGGATAAAGTGACTATAGCCTATCACTTACTCATCCAATTGATAACACCACCAAACATTATAAATACATAATCTTTGGTGGATCTTTTACTATCAATGTCACCTACCCAATCTGAATCCACATATCCTTGAATGCTCACAAAATGTTGAGGTCCAGTAGGGTAATCATGAAAACACAAGGCATACTTGAAAGTACCTCATAATTATTCCAATAATTTCTTAACTACATCCCAATGCACCCGTCCAGGATTAGCCATGAGACGGCTAAGGACTCCCATTGCTTGGGAAATGTTTGGTCTCGTACACACCATTGCATACATCAAACTGCCAACTACACTTGCATATGGTACTCTAGTCATGTCCTCCATCTCAGTAAGATATTTTGGACAATCATTCACAGAAAGCTTCATTCCTTGCATCACAGAAACAACTAATTGTCTGCAATCTATCATGTTGAATCTCTCCAACACTGAGTTCACATACTTGCTCTGGCTTAACCAAAACTTTATGTTAGCTCTATCTCTCATGATTTTCATTTCCAAAATGTACCTAGTTGCACCTAGGTCTCTCATCTCAAACTCTGCTGACAACTGAAACTTCAAATCTGAAGTCATACTTTTACCATTCCCAATAAACAACATATCATCTACGTATAGGAAAATAATGAGAATTTGACCATTATTAGTTTTAAAGTATGCACAATGGTCATATTTAGATCTTTGAAACCCCAATGAAAACACATAGGTATCAAACTTTTGATACCACATTTTGGGAGACTGTTTCAAACCATAAAGAGACTTCTTCAGTTTGCAAACCAAATTTTCTTTACTTTTTACAATGAAGTGCTCTAGCTATGACATACATATCTATTCCTCCAAATCACCATGAATAAATGTTGTCTTCACATCCATATGTTCCACTTCTAAGTTATGTGTTGCTACAAGTGACAACAGAAGTCAGATAGATGTCAACTTTTCTATAGGAAATAATATCTCCCCATAATCAATTCCCTCTACCTGAGAGAACCCCTTAGTGACAAACTGTGCCTTATACTTCTCAACACTGCCATCAGTACCACACTTTTTCTTGAAAACCCATTTACCACCAATAGGTTTACATCTAGAAAGAAAAGGTACTAGATCCCAAGTCTTGTTTTTCTTTAATGAAGCCATCTCCTCATCCATGGCTTGCATCCAGGAATTTGAATCATTCATACCCATTGCCTCTCTCACTGTCCTAGGCTCAACAGTATTAGTAATCAAGGAAAAAATGAAACTAGAATCCAACAATGAATAACCAAACATTTTTGGTTGCCACCTAGCTTGTGTAGACCTCCTCAAAGGCTAAGGTTCAGGTTCTCCTTGTTCAAAAATTTCAGAGATGCTTGAGCTCTCCTCATCATCAGGTCAATCAGGAGTAAGTAGTTATTCATTCTCCAGAGTAGGTGGAATTTGAACTACCTCCTATTTTTCTTCCTTTTTTGGTTGCAACTCAACAGAGGAAGGTTTCATCTCTCTAAAGATCACACTTCTAATGTAGAGAATTTTCTATGCTTTTGGATCCCAAAGGTTGTACCATTTCACACCGACACCATAGCTGATAAAGATGCACTTAACAACTTTGTTCTCTAACTTAGACCTCTTCTCAATTGGAACATGAGCATAAGCTTCACAACCAAATACTCTGAGATGTCTCATTGAAGGATTTTTTTTAGATCATGCCTCCATGGGTGTTTTTCCAACAAGCGCCGATGTAGGAGATCTATTGATCAAATAACATGCCTCGGCCACTACTTCAGCAAAAAACTTTTGTTCAAGGGTAGAACCACTCAACATACTCCTATCTCTCTCCATCAACTTTTTGTTCATCCTCTCTGTAACTCCATTTTTTTTGTGGAGTGTACGGAGTAGTCTTGTGTCTCTCAATCCCATGCTCTTTACATAACTTGTCAAAATCTATGGAACAAAACTCACCACCATTATCAGTCCTCAAACACTTAATATTTCTACTAGTCTGATTTTCTACCAAGGCCTTAAACTCCTTAAATTGACTAAAGACTTCAGATTTACTTCTGAGGAAATAAACAAATGTTCTTCTATTGTAGTCATCTATGAAAGAAACAAAATATACAGATTTTGAAAATGAAGGAACATTTACAGGACTGAATATACGTAGTCCAAAACCCCAGAAGACTTATGAGAACTAGAGTAAAAGGAAACATGGTGTTGTTTACCATACACACAATGTTCACAAAACTCAAACTTGAGATTACAGTCATGAAGGCCTTCAACAAGGCTCTTCTTTTTCAAGGTTTTAAGACCCTTCTCACCAATGTGATCGAGTCATTGGACCCATAGCATCATCTTCTCAACATGAAGCTTAATTTCCATGGAATGAGCACCCTTAGGTACCCAAAATTCATGACCATCAGATGTAGCAGCAACACACTTTTTTGCATGATCTTATGGTGAGGATGAAGAATCCAAAGGTTTCTTCTTTGGTACATCAAAAGAACTATTGTATTGAATCAAAAATGCATCTAGTTGGTACAAAGTTCCCATATGAACACCCTTAGCCAACACCATAGCTCCTCTTGTCATCTTGCATCCTCCACCAAAGAAAATAACTTTCATTCCCAAATCATTCAGTTTACTTATAGAAAGCAGGTTTTGTGCCTAACCCGGGATTGGCAAGGCACCATCAATCCCTTTCACTCGTCCATTAGGAAATTTCATCTTGACTCTTCCACGACCAACAATTTCAAGATAAGAATCATCACCTAGGTATACCTTTCCACCATTGTATTCTTCATACTTTGAGAACCAATTTGTGAGAGGTCATGTGGCAAGATGCACCCAAATCTATCAACCATACATCATCTGATGCATGGGTTGCCAAGGTTGCAATAAAAGCTTCTCCATCATCTTGGGGTGATTTCTCATATTCAAAATCAGAGAAAGACTTGTTTTTCTTCTTCTCCTCCTTCTTGCAATCTTTTTGAATGTGACTGAATTCACCACAATTCCAAAATCCTTCCTTGAACTTCTTGCTAGGAGACTTGGATCTCCCTGGAGACTTTGACTTAGAATTTTTATCTTTCTTCTTTCCTTTCTCCTTTTTTCTACCATGAACAGCAAGGGCCTCCTTAGCCATCTTGGAATATTTTCTCCACATCTCTTCAGATAACAATGAAGCAACCAACTCATCCATCTTGAAAGTGGTTGATGTGCTTCCAATATCCATCACTAGGTGATCACATGAATCCGACAATGAACACAACAGGAGCATGCAACAATCTTGATCATCAATCTTGTTTCCAATGGAACCTAGTTGATCAACCAACATATTAAAATCATTTAGATGATTTGCAATAGATCCTCCATCTTCCATCTTTAGAGAGTACATATTTCTTAGAAACAACTTGTTTACCAAGGACTTGGCCTGATAAACATCTCCAATTTTCTTCCATAAAGAAGTAATAGTCTTTTCCTCATGAACTTTTAGGAGAATGAAATCAGCCAAAAAGAGTCTGATCAAACCCTTGGCTTTCTGATCCAAGAGATCCCAACCTTCTTGTTTCATGGTTGTCAGTTTTATTTCTGAAACTGTAGCCCATAGATCAAGATCTACAAGCATTTCTTCCATCTTCATCTTCCAAAGCTCAAAGTTTCCTCCATTAAAATTTCCCATCTTGATCCTTCTAGATGTGTTTTCCATCTTTTCCTACAACAAAGGTCACAAAGCACCCTTCTGTAAGACACCCACTGAATCAAAGATCAGTTCAAAAAACCCTTCTACTCCAACAAAGGAATCACGACTAACCAAGCTCTGATACCAACTGAAAGGAAGTCATGTATGTGGAAGCAACTTCCTACACTAATCTAAGTAGGAGTGTATATCAAAAATTTCATTTTAACACCTTTATACAGTTACAGTAATGAGAAAAACATAGGAATAGTGAAATAGAACAACTTGATGTAAGCTTAGATCTAAGAAAATTTTAGCAGCATAATGACATGTAATGAGAAACGCAAAGAATAGAAGAAAGATAGACAAAAGAGAAGAAGACACAATATACATGGGGAAAAACCTTTCGGATAAAAAACCCCACCCTCCAATAGCACAATACCAATGTATTACTTCAAAGAAGAGTTACAATGCACCCCAAGAACAATGCTTCTTCAACAAATGCTTCACAACAAACATCTGTTTAGGAGTCAAACCATCTGCACTTCATTACCCGCAAACAAACTATGCATTCTACAATGCAAGGCATACTATTTATAGAAGATACAAGCTTGAAGAAGCTTCTAGAAGAGGTTAGGCATCCAAACCCATATGGAAACAATATTTCACACCATAGGCATGATTTGGACATTTGTACAACATTCTCTTACACCTCTTATAGTTGTCATAACATGCAATACATCTCTCCAAGCTTGGGTGTCTAGTTCATGCTAATAGTGGGTTATGAAAGATTCCTTACAAGTTCTATCATAAAATTTGTCATAACATGTGTCATAATAACTTGTCACACTTACAACACTTTCAACAAACAAAGAATAAGTCAAACATGACTATCACACTTATTCTCTCACACTTTTGTCATAACCCACTAAGGCACCACACTTTCTCCATGCAAAATATACCTTATGACGTGTCATAGAATATGCCATAAAATGACATCACTCATCCTAGGTCCATGATTCCAAGATGGGATGCCTACCTCCACTTGTAATGTAGATGTGTCATACAATCACCTCCAACGGGGATGCCACTCAGCTAGTGGGTCCCACTTAATGACATGACATTATAGGCAATTAAATAAAATAAGCAAATACAATAATACATCAAATAATTCAATGTTTAGGGCTCTAAGGTTGAAACACCTTATTCCCAACAAAGAGGACGGTCAATTAAACTCTGAAAAGGCCTCAAGTTAATTGTTGTCATCACTTGAGTTGTATTTCTAGAAATATCAGCATGCTTCAATTGATAGTTCATTTATTGGTAACTTTGGCGGCTTTGTAATTGGAGTGATGACCTTTGTTTCTTCTGCAATTTTTTCTCGAAAAAGTCTGAGATGTGGGTTTTGTTGGTGCTCATGTGTTGAAGAGACCTAGATTGTTTGTTTTTCAAAAAAATGATTTTTTTACGAACATGCAAAAGAAACCCTAAAAAGTGGAAGCAACGAGAATTTTTTTAGAAAAATTTGGGACGTGGGTTTTTTAGCCAATTTTGTGCTGAGTAGACCCAGATTGCCAAATTATTGAAAAAGGTGATTTTTCAAGAATCCCTAAAAAGTAGGGTTGGAAGCTTCCACAAAAAGTCACCAACCTTCAAGAGAAACGCCAAATAGAAAGACTTGGCTTGATGAAATTTTGAAAAGGAAATCTTCTATCCCTGAATAATGATGCCCTGGCAAAATGGATCATGGACAAGTGTTCTTCTATGCAACCTGAACTCGAAACTATGAAGAACTCTGAAAACCCCCTTCGTTTGATCCTTCAAATGTCGTTGAGAAGAAAATTATGTGTTTGCCTCTTGAAGTCAACCTGAAAAATAATGAAGAATAGATGCCCAAATGCTTCTAAAGTAAATTTTGGAGGTGAAAGAAGTAGTTAACTCTCAAAAACCCTAAATTTAGGAGTCATCACATGAAAATATCTGTCAACTCGAAGAATCCCTAGAAAATAGGGTGGCCAAAGCATGAAGGCATCTTTCAAAAACTTCTAACTCAAGTTGACTTGGATGCCTCCTTGCGATAAGGCATCCAACTTTGGAGTGTTAGAACATTTTTGAAGATTTTCAATTTTTTCTTGTGGAAATGCCTCTATTTGATCTTCGATTCTGGACGTCTGATAGATCCTGTGAACTGGTAGACGGATTTGTTGGAGAGCGTGATCAAATCTAAGGAGAATATCTTGGAAGCTGCAAACCTTAAAAAGTGATTTTGAAGGTCTCAAATGTTAAATGCCCTTAGCTAACTGGGGAACTTTTCATTTCTAGACTTATAATGTCCCCTTCTTAATAGTAGGCAGTGCAATGGTTCATCAGACTATTCCGAATGCCCGCAGGTTCGTCGGAGGTAAAATTAGAGTTTCCAACTGTTTGGAGGATTTTAGTTTTTTGGGGGGTTTGCATGCAAATGTTTGGAAATGTGTTTTCTAGATCCTTTTGGGTTTTCAGAAAGCTTCGAAGAGATGTAACATGCATTTAATAATAGTGACATGCATTTCAATCAGGAGTTTGCATGCAGGATTGGTTTCTAGATTCTTTCTAGTTTTTCAGGGAGCTTTGCAATAGTATGACATGCATCTGCATCTGACAACCTTTTCTGGACTTACTATTTTTAGCATTATGCTATTTTTAGTAAGTTTTATTTCTGGCAGTGCTTCAATTGGTAGCAGTTCAGCAGTTTAGAGTGGTTTCTATTTTGGGCAGAGCAGAATGAGTATTTTGGTCCTTGGCACTTTTTGGCATTTAAAGATTCATTAAGTCATTTTAATATTTTGTTATTGTCTTTGGGCCCCTTGGACTAGTATTATGACTTGATGTTGTTTTTAAAGGTGGGCTTTTGAGGGCGGATGCCTCATTGAGAGGAAATTAATATTTCAAAAGTTAAATAATTATCCTTGTGACTTGGATGCCTAGAATGAAGGAGAATAAAGTGTTTAAAAATTAAACATTTTAAAAGAAGCTTGGGCATCCCTTTTGGAGGGAAAAGGTGGAAGTTGAAAGGTCACTGTAGAGTTCTATTTAAGAGAGGCTTTGCTCATTCATTTGGCATCCATATTCTACTACGATGAAGTGTTATTGAAATGATTCCAGGCCCTTATCTTCGAGGAATGCATACCTCCTAGCAAAATGATCAGCTTCATGTTTGAAAGACATCACCTAGCTGATTGAGATTGCTTCTCATCCATAGATTGCAGATTGATCTTCATTGTTGAATATTTTGATGTTAATTCTAGTGTTTGTGATTGTTGGTTCATGTATGGTTGTACATTATTTTCATTCATAACTCCTTGGTGGAATTTTTATTGGTTTTGGGTATTAAAGCTATCATCTTTCCTACCTTGGGCGCCCATTTCACCAAGTTTCAAATTTTATTATGAAGTCTACATTTTTCTAGAGCAGGTCGCCCTTGACAGGAGCATTTTATCATTTTTAGAATTACATTGGGATGTGTGCATAAAAAATTAAAGGTAGTTTGAAGTTGTTTGTTGCCTTGTATGTGGTCGCCCTTCTCCTAGGCTTCATTTGCATGTGGTTTGGAGTCATTTGGATGAGTATTGATGGAGTTAGGAGCATTATTGTGTTACTATAGCTTGTTGGTTTGTGTTTTAGTTTGTTGGTTTTGGTATATCAAACCTGGTTATTTCAGTCTCATGCTATATTTCCTTGTTTTTATTCATATTTGTAATTGGAAATATTATAAAACATTTGGACTGAAGTTAGAGCAAAAATATTCAGTATATCATTGTAAAAGAAGGCATATTTTAATGTTGGTTTAGTAGTACTGATCAACTATTCTACTTTCAGTATTTTAAAGTTTTGTAATTTCCCACTCCTGTTGAATAAGTGGTCGATTGTTTACTTTCAGTATTTAGTTTTAGCCCTTGCTCCCGCTAAATAAGTGGTCGAGCTTTCATGGTTGGTTATCCGTCTACTTTACTTTTAGAATTTTACCATCAAAATGGCCGGCTAGCTGCCTACAACATTGTACCTTTCAATTTTGGCTTATAGCTAACAATCCCCTCACATCGTATGCTCTCAACTGGCCCGCATCGGGATCTTGGTGATTAGAAAGTGAAAGGTTCCTTTTCAACTGATTATATTTTGGAGCTAACCTTAACAAGTGCATTGTTTGGGAAAATTTCAAAAAAAAAAAACCAATGGGGATATTTCAAGACAACCATTTTTTAGTGATTTTCAACTTTTTTAATTTGTCTCTTGTGCTTCGTTTCTCGTTCATTCTGCAATTGTCGATGATTGATGAATCCTGTGGTCAGGTTGAGATATTCAATGGAAATCTAATGTCCCCATTCGAGACAACCCTAAATCTTGTCCTCTTAGGTTCTTATTCCTTGAATCTAATCTAGTTATACCCTTCCCTTCATAAAATTTGCGGGTTATTCCCCTCTTCTAATCCATCGATGCCCAAGTTGTTGTTTCTTTAATTATGTATTCCTTTTGAAATCTTCCTTCTATCAATTGATAACATTTCTTCTAAAAATTCTTCATACAAATCTGCTTTAATTGTATATACCTTTCATATATATATATATATATAATTCACAAGTCTGCCTTGTCCATACATTTCTCTTCATACAAATTTGCTAGTGTATATCTGATTTATCTATTTGTCTTACACATATCTCTCACTTCTTCCATCTTCATTGTTGCTTACTCAATAGATGGTGGACAATTAGATCCCTTGTTTGATACCACTCTTCCTCTTGGATTTATCTCCCTTGAATGATCTCTAAATGTATCTTATTTTATTTTCTTTCATTTATTCATTCCATAATTCCCCTCTTCCCATATACCATAACATAATTATATTTGTATGCTTGAATGTTCTCACCTTATACTCTTCTTATCATTTCAACATTGAATGGTCTTCATGTATGTTCTATTCATTCTCCCATACTCATATCTTCTTCATTCAATCTTTCATATAAATGATATTTCATTATCCACTTATAAATCCCTTAAAATCTGTATGTTTTCTCCTTCATAAATCTGCTTATTATGCATCCATTAGTATGTTCAAAAACTCTCATAAGTCTTCTCATAAATCCTCCATTGTAAATCTTCTATGCATCTGTTCAAATTCAAATAATCTTCATTGTTCTATTCGCTTGCTTCCTTTTATTTTTCATATATCTCCCTTGTTAAATCTACATATACCCCTTTAATATCTGCATGAACTTCCCTTCTATATCTGTATTAACTTCTCGTCAATTTCTTTCTATGCAGATTTGTATGTGTCTAATTGATATATCCTTTTTGTTTCACCTACACTCTTCCTTATCCCTTCAAATTCATTTCACCACCTCTTTTATAGATTCACCAAGGAAGGTAACTTGATGAAGAAACACATTTATTAATTAAGAGTTGTTGCTTTTGATGCTTGTTGTACCCTTTCATAACTAATGCAAATGAAATTGCTTCTTTGTTAATCCAATTGTTGCCTTTTGTTTGCACTTTAGTTGTTGCCTTTTAGCTTTTGTTTCTCTCAATAATTTATGTTAAATTACTGCCCTCTACCATAATTGTTGTCTTGTTGTGCACTTCCTTATTATATTTTATATTAATACATTATATATTTATATTTATATGTTTCTTATTAAAATATATATATCATTATTTGATATGATATTTTGTAAATATTTTATATTGTTATATATTTGATAATTTTAATTATAATATTAAATCATTGTTATTTCTTCTTATATTTTCAATATGTATTTTTGTTATTTATTTACTTTATATTTTATATTTGTTTATTTATTTCATACTTTATATTTGTGTATTTTATATTAATTTTATCATCTATTATGATTACATTATTTAAATTGTTTTATATTCTAATACTTAGAATTTTAATATGTAATTTATTTTTTTCTTATTTACTTATTCCAATGCTCATTTACGTTACGTTTTTGGTATTAGATTTATGATCAGATTTAATGCACAAAAAAAAATTCAAATCAGACATAATAACACAGCAGATACCCTGGGAAAACCCTCCACTTGAGGGAGAAAAACCCAACAACAATATATCACTTATATATTGAAATGTCAACACAAATGTCTCCTTCACAAAATCCAATATGAAGGCCAACAAGAGACACTACAAACTGATGTAGATACAAAACACAACAATTTAGTTTGTTGATGATGAGACTTAGCCTTATACAAATCCTCAAACTACTCTTCTACAGAATTCGCTCTATGAATGTGACGACTTATGATGAATATAAAAATGAATGGTAAACAATGAAACATCAATGGATATATATACAATGTAGAGAGAGGGATGTGACCCTTCACAAAACAAGTTGACCACAAGAGATAAGCATGTCTCTTCAAGAAATCACGCCCTTCTAGAAAACTATGCCCAAGGAGCATGAGGTCAGCTTCATCACAACTCTTCATTAATTAACAAATAATTAATATCAACAAATGACATGTCTCTTCACTTAACTGAAGTCGGTCAGGAGAATGAATATATATATATATATATATATAATTCAAATAGTTGTTAGGCTACATTTGAATTATCTCCATACACGGCTCTAGAAGAAGCAACCCTACGCTGCTAGAACATCAACACTCCCTCTCAGCTAGGGAATATACTTCCAGCTACACAATACATATCACCTCATTGTGATGTCTACCACAATGGTTACAACCATAAGTGGAAAAGAATAATATCACCTCATCGTGATATCAGATATCACCTCAACATGATATCAACCATAATGGCTACAACCATGTATGGTGTGTACAAGTGTTCAACACTTATGTGATGTTGTCACCTCAACATGACTTTCACCATGGCTCTCCTAGAGGGTGAAACACAAGCACAAAAAGTCATCACGAACTCTCTCACGTGATGTTGTCATGGAGTCACACATATGACATCCACCATGGCTCTCCCAGAGGGTGGAATCAAGGGATTTCACCTGAACTTCTCTTATAGAGAAGAACTCATTAATCAAGGGATTTCACCTCGACTTCTCTCATAGAGAAGAACTCGTTATCAAGGGATTTCACCTTGAACTTCTCTCACTGAAAAGAAATCATTACAGAGGATCACTGATACTAAGACTCTTTCTCAGTTAAGGTTGGATTCTCCACCATACCAAGCTTATCTCGAAAGTACACAAACTTTATTCTAGAGAGAGGCTTGGTGAGAATGTCTGTCGTCTACTCATCAGTGCTGATATGCCTCAACTATATAGCTTTCCTCAATACCATATCTCTGATATAGTGGAATTTGATCTCAACATGCTTGGTTCTATCATGGAACACAGGATTGACAAAAAGTTTCACGCAACTCTGGTTATCGCAATGAATGATAGTAGGCTCCATTGATTGTCCACACAATCTTGCAAGGAGCTTACAAAGCCACACTGCTTCTCAAGCTACCATACAAGCTGCAATATACTCTACCTCTGCAGTACTCAATGTCGTAGATGATTGCTTCCTGCTACACCAAGATATCGTAGCAGATCCCAAACTAAAGCAACATCTAGAGGTGCTCTTCCGATTAGTAACACTTCCTACCCAATCAGAATCAGTATAACCATGTAGCTCCAAGTCCACATTTGAAGAATATCTCAACCCATATCCAACTGTGCCATGCAAGTATCTCAGGATATGTTTAGCTGTAACAAGATGTATCTGTCTCGGTTCACACATGAACTAACCAAGTGCACTCACTAGTGTTAACTAGATACATCAAGGACCCAATCAACTACCTGTACATTATAGGATCCGCCAAGTCTGAACTAGCTGCAACCTCCTTCAATTTATGTAGGTTGGTCTCCATAGGTGTAGATGATTTGCAATCCATCATACCAAACCTCTTGATTATATCAATGGTGTACTTCCCTTGACTTAGAATCATCTCATATGGTTTCTTCTATACTTCTAAGCCAAGGAAGTAATGCATAAACCCAAGGTCTTTCATCTCAAACTCATAAGCCAACTCTTTCTTACATTTGATGATTAAGTGCTCTTCACCAGTAAGAATCAAATCATCAACATATAAAACCAAAATCAATGCTTCACCATCAAATACCTTAATGTACAAATTACAGTCAGCATCATTCTTCAAGAAGCCCAAACTTGACAAGTAATGATCAATTCTTTTGTACCATGCACGAGGAGCCTACTTAAGACAATACAAGGCCTTCTTCAGCCTACAAACATGAGACTCCTTCCCATGTACCTTGAATCCATCAGGTTGCTCGATATAAACTTCTTCCTCAATCAAACCATTCAGAAAAGTTGTCTTCACATCCATCTGATGAATCTTCCATCCTCTAGATGCAGCAATGGTGCGAGAAATAGGAGCAAATGTTTCTTTATAATCAACTCCCTCTTTTTGTGAGAACCCGCTAGCCACGAATCTTTCCTTGTACTTCTTAATGCTCCCATCAACTGCATGCTTGATCTTGAAGAGCCATTTTGAAGATACCACAAATTTTCCTTCGGGTCTAGGAATGATGTCCCAAACATCATTCTTGAGAATTGACTGATACTCCTCGTTCATAGCATCTTTCCAAACCTATTGACTAGACGCTTCGTCAACACTGGAAGGCTCAGATTCAATAATCTGACTCATCAAGGCAACATAACTAGAGAACTTATGCGGCCTTTTACTTTCTTTGAATGTACCTCTAGGAGCAAAGAACCTTTCAGCCTCTTGCATAGTTTTCCTAGCCCAAAGAGGTAATTTTCTCCTAATCACTATATCAGTAGGCCCATCAGTAGGTTCCAAGGGTTCAACTGGATCAACATCTTCCTTTGGATCTGAAATCTCCATCTAAATCTCAAGAGTATGGTCAACTTCCATATCTTGAGGGGACTCTTCATTATCAATCTCCATATGAGTACCCCTAGATCTCCTGAATGCAACATCTTCCTCAAATGTAACATCCCTATTGATCTCAATCATCTTTTGACCTGGAATGTATATCATGTAGGCTTTTGAAGTCTCACTGTAGCCCACAAATATTCCCTTCTTGCTAGAAGGCTCCAACTTTGTTCTCTTTTCTTTTGGAACATGAACATAGACATGACATCCAAAGATCCTTAAATGACTAACCTTTGGCTTCTTTCTTGTAAAGGCTTCTTCCGGAGTCATATTCTCCAAGACCTTGTGAGGACTTCTATTCTGAACATATACTGCAGTCCTAGAAGCTTCTACCCATAAGAAAGTTTGCAGATCCCGGTCATGTATCATGGCTTTTGCTACTTCCACAATCGTCCTGTTCTTTCTCTCTGCAACACCATTCTGTTGAGGATTATAGGGGACACAGAACTCCCTCTTAATCCCAGCATCAACACAAAAAAATTGAAAGCTGCTAGAGGTGTATTCTCCTCCATTATCAGATCTGAGGATCTTGATTCTTTTACCGAAAAGATTCTCTACCAAAGCTTTGAACTCCTTGAACCTTTCTAACACTTCCTCAGACTCTTTAGTTTTCAAAAAACAAATCCAATTCTTTCTAGAGTGGTCATCAATAAAAAGAACATAATATAAGAAACCACTCGAAGAAGGAACAGACATAGGTCCACATAAATCAAAATGAATAAGGTCTAAAATACACTTAGATCTACTTTCTCTACTATGGAATGAAGCTTTTTTATTCTTACCCATTGCACAACCTTTGCAAGTTCCTTCATGCTCTTGATTGAACTTAGGAAGTCCTGTAACCATCTTCTCCATGATAGGTAAGGCTCAGAAGTGCAAGTGAGCCAATCTTTGATGCCAAGGATCACATAAGCTTGAAGAATCGTGAACTAAATCCTGAAGAGGATGTGTGCATAGCCTATAGAGGCTTTCATGTCTAACACCAATTACTTGAACATCCTTGAAACTGGAATTCTCCATCCACACAAGTACTTTTCCTCTGGAGAAGGAAACTTGATATCCTTTATCTTCTAGAGCTAAAATGGAGATGAGATTGCACTTGATTCCTGGAACATAAAGAACATCTCTCATCTGAAGTGTGATGCTGGAATCCAAATGAAGAGTAGAGGTCCCAATCCCTTTCATGGACTAGCTAGCATCATCTCCAATAATGACTTGTTCAGAAGAATCTCTTTCCACCAAGCTTGATAAGTGCTCCTTAAAACTAGTGATGTGTCGAGAAGCACCACTATTGATCAACCAAGTGTTGGTGTTTGTAGGTACATTGCTTGACAATGCCAAATAGAACAAATATTCACATGAAACCTTCTGCAAAGAAGCATCATCAACATCTGCAATGGTGGCTTGTTGCTTAGGTCTAGATGGACAATGCTTAGCAAAGTGGCCAAACTTATCACACCTAAAGCATTGGATCTTGGACAAGTCTCTCTTCTTCTTAAATGTGGGAGAATCATCATTTCCCTTATCTCAATTCCTCTTGAATAATCCTTTCTTTCTATATTTTCCTTTCTTCTTCGAAGCATGGGAGGTGAGAACATGAATATCTTCATTGTTTGAACTTTAACCAATGCCTCTATCCACCAACCTTGATTCTTCTTAAATGCAGTCTTCCCTTAGATGATCAAATTTAGGCAATTTTAATCTTGCACTGATTCCTTGAATGTAGGATTCCCATGAAAAGGGAAGACCATTGGGTGCAAGCATGGTCAAGTCCTTGTCGTCAACCACATGGCCAATTTTTGAGAGCTGATCTCTCAAATCCAAAATCCTCATGAAATAGGCAATCACTGTTTCTCCTTTTGCCATCTTTACATGGTGTAGTTGTTGCTTCAGTGCAAGTGCCCAGCTGGTATTGTTGATTTCGTACATCTCCTCCAATGTTTTGAACATGTCTCTTGTCATCTTCAACTTAGAGACAATAGGAATGATATGGTCCTTAACGGAAGCAACCAACATCTTCTTTGCCTTGATATCATTCTTCCTCCATTTTAACTTATCTTCTTCCTCCGTAGGTTCAGGAACTTTGGTCTCCACAAACTCAGCCAAGTCATTCTCTTGCAAGGTGAGCATGATCCTGAACCTCCATGATGTGAAGTTGGATGCTCCCTCGAGTATATCCTCAATCTTAAGACCATTCACCATCTTGACTAAATAGAAATGGATAAAGAAATATAAAGAAGATAATAGAGTATCGTTGTTAAGAACAAATCTAATCACGGTCCTCTCAAACCCTCTCTGAGACCATGTTAGATTTTATGATCAGATTTAATGCACAAAAAATTAATTCAAATCAGACACAATAACACAACAGATACCCTTGGAAAACCCTCCACTTGAGGGAGAAAAACCCAACAACAATATATCACTTATATATTGAAATGTCAACACAAATGTCTCCTTTACAAAAGCTGATATGAAGGCCAATAAGAGACACTACAAACTAATGTAGATATAGAACACAACAATGTAGTTTTTTGATGATGAGACTCAGCCTTATACAAATCCTCAAATTGCTCTTCTACATAACTCGCTCTATGAATGTGACGACTTATGATGAATATAAAAATGAATTCTAAACAATGAAACATCAATGGATATATATACAATGTAGAGAGAGGGATGTGACCCTTCACAAAACAAGTCAGCCATAAGAGATAAGCATGTCTCTTCAAGAAATCGCGCCCTTCTAGAAAATTGTGCCCAAGGAGCATGAGGTTGGAGTCATCATAACTCTTCATTAATTAACAAATAATTAATATCAACAAATGGTGTGTCTCTTCACTTAACTCAAGTCGGCGAGGAGAATGAATATATATATAATTCAAATAGTCGTTAGGCTACATTTGAATTATCTCCATACGTAGATCTAGAAGAAGCAGCCCGACACTGCTAGAACATCAACATTTGGGGACATGACAAGAAAGCTTGAAGAATTTTGGAAAGAATGACTAGTTTTACAAATCTTGACAACAATTTCAAAGGGTTCAAAATTCTAGGCACCCTTGGCTTGTTGGGGCGCCCATGTGTGGTATTTTCATGATTTTTGATTTTTACTTTATTGCAACATCCCTGCTCGATCCAAGACTTTAGTCGTTTCATATATCCTAAGGACTTGTTCATGGATTCATTGTGAAGCTAGATCAAATATGTGGAGAACCCCCAAGATTGCAAACTCTAAGAAGTGAATTTGGGCCCTTGAAATCTTGGCTACCCCTGGCTAGCAGGGTGCTTTTCTTTCAGAAAATTGGTGATTTTCAATTTCTCCCTCTGAAAAAACACCTCAGTTTAATTCACAATTCTAGTCCTTTGACTAATTCGGTGAACTTGCTAATTGACTCGTTGTGAGGCCTAATCAAATCTGAGGTCTTCTTGCAAGTCATGAAACTCGAAAACTATATTTTATGGCTCAAAATGTTGGGCACCCCTAGCTAGCAGGGGCACTTTTGTGCTCTAGACTTGGCCATTTTTGAGTTTCTTGATTTTCTTTCCTTAGTTTTTTGTGTTTGTTTGATCAACAACCACTAGCATATGACAGGTCCTCTAAACTGGCTGATGGATTCATTGTGGAGCTGGATTAAATCTAAGATGGAGCTCTTGGAGGTGGCAAACCCTAAAAATAATTTTTGACTACCTAAATCTCTGGGCACCCCTGGCCTGTAGAGGCACTTTTCTTTGCCAAACTTAACCAATTTTTCAAGATTTTCAACTTTTGTTTTCCTTTTGTTCACCATTTGTCAGTTGTGTCCATTGTTTTCCATTGCACTCACCATTTTTCAACCATGCTTGTTGTCTGTGTGCAACACCAACACCAGTCATTCACGTGTTTGTTGACTACATTGACTACCACTGTTGATGTATTGACTGCGTTCACCATCGCGTGTGCGTGAAAAATAGAAACTGAAAATATTCTAAGGCATTGAAGCCTAGGTGCCTTCCTTGAGGCAAGGTGTCCATCTCCAGTGTTAGAATATTTTTTGCAATTTTCAACTTTTCAAATTCCCCTCCACCGTTCACCATTTTTTGAGCATCTTTCGCCATAGATTTTTCTATGCAACGTTTAATGCCTAGATTTTGACACTTGGTATCTAGCCATCCTCCATTGATGACGTTGAAGGTCCTAACTTTTCTCCTAAAAAAGCAAAATAGATCCACTAGAGAAAAACTAACTTTTTGATGATTCTAATTGGACCAGTGTGATCGTGATGAAAGATTAACCAACCAAAATCATTTTGAGCCATTTCTGGAAAGATCCTATTCTTAGGGTTTTTCTAAATATAGGGGCTTGAAACCCTAATTACAAAATTTTCAAAATTTTGCGAGCATCCTCTTGACAATAAACCTAGAAAAACCCTATTGTCCATTTATTTTTCAAAAATTTCTAAGAATAGCAAATTGCTATTTTTAGAGACTTTGACCCTTTTTGAATTTTGATGACAATTTTACAAGATTTTGACCATTTTTACCAAAATACCTTAATGAAGATTTTTTTTAATTTTGGGTACAACATTATATAATAGACCATTATTGTAAGTGTTTTAATAAAATGATTCTTCATGGGGTTTTTTACTTGAAAGGGTTTTCTCCATGTATATCTTGTGTAATGTGTAAAATCTATGCTTGTGTATTTCTCAGTTTATGTATTTTATATTTTGTTTATAATGATTATTTTCCTAAGGTCCTAATTTTAACAAATCCTCAACTTCAGCCTTTTGCGCACTTGCTTCACCTTTTGATTTTATTTTATACACCCTTGGCTGCACTTGTTTCACCTTTTGATTTTATTTTATGCACCCTTGGCTCAGCTTATTCTCCTTTGATTGAAAGCCTTGTAATGCCCTAAAGGCTACTCTCATACAATTTTTTGAAGGATTGTGACTTCGTCTCCCAACTTCCCTTCATCTAGAGAAGGTTGTCTTGATTTTTCAACTTGATTGTGTTCTCGGCCTTGACTTGGGAATCATACAATTGTATTTTTCTCAAATGTTTCTTATAATCTTCTCCTTTGTTCCATTTGCTCAATGATCCTTAAAGATTTCCCAATCTCTTGATCTTGACCTCGTTGTGGTCTCTTCCCACCTTTATTGGGGTCTAAGGGTATGAATCTCTCAAATCTTACCCAATTTCTTTAAGGCAACGATGCCAAATTTTTACTACTCTATCTAATAAAATAAAAATGAGTCAATAATAGAGATGACAATGCATACCAGATACATGAGTAAAACATATCATTATTTGCACATGAAATTATTACAAAAGAAGAATAGAGATGGCCCCCCAAGGATCAAAGTCGATTTGACTAGATTATACGACTTTCCTTCATGATATACAATCTATTTAAAGGACCTGACGGTTGCCAAGAACACAACCATGAAGCAATCGATGCTTATAACTACCCAAAGTTGACAATCAATTATCACAAACAATTAATAAATAGGGATAACTAATTTTATTGAAACATAATAATAGACATTAAAGAAGTATAATTGCTAATAAAAATGGAACTAAAAGAGAGAAAACTTAGTATTGATAAACTTACTATAAGACAAATAATAACCTTAGTATATCGTAAGTTAAGAAAAATACTTGAATTGAATAAGACATAATATAATAAAAAGTCAAGGATATAGATTAATAAGATAATTTGTTTTATATAAAATGGCTAAAGGAAATATATATATTAACTATATATGTTTATTAATAACTATAAAATAATAACCTTGTTAAATATATTAAGGAATGAATTTATAAAGAATTTTTGTTTCTCCTGCAACCTCTCACTTTTTTATTTAACCAAGTTTGCTACATTCCTTCTCACTCTTTTTCTCTTACTGCATTATCCTAATAATGGATCATGGAGTTTGATCTGAAATGCCAATGCTAAAAATCACACACAGTTTCAAGCCAGAAATCTCAGCAATAAATTGATTATAATTTTTTTATGCAATATAATTTAATATAAAGGATATATCACGAGCTTTAACAACAACTAGTTGTTGACTTCTAAATTTAAGGTGTGTTTTCCCTTTTCTAACCTTGGTGGCATTGGGGATCAAGTTATTTATTGCCTCTATTATTTTCTAAAGCAATGTAGATGTCACACAAAGCTTTTCTTCTTGATTTATTGTTGATTTTATACCTGGCCACTGATTTGGGGCTCATACTATTCTTGGCATTTTGTTTCTTTCCTTCTTCGACTATTCATATTTCCATTCATTGATGGTGATTAACTTGATGCTTGTATGGAATTATTTCTTGTTTGCTAAGCTCTTATTTTGATCATTCCTTGACAACATGGCATTTATTATTGGGCTGATAGTCTTCTTTGTGGTTGCTTAAATCATTTAGTTGCTCTTATGGTTGCATGACACACTTTTTTTGTATTTTTTTGGTTTTTCATTGATTCCTTCGACAACATAGCTTGATATTTCTTAAGCTATATCCTTGTTTATTTCTTGAATTTCGAGCTTTAGGTTGCTTTCTAGTTGTGTAGTCTTCTTCCTTAAATTTGGAGCCGGTACGTACATCCTTGGCTGCATGGATTTTGTTGCACAATTCTTTTCCTTGGTTGTTCATTCTTTTCAAGGAGGCATTTTCCACACTTGGTGGTGTGCTATTCCTCTTCTTGGTTAGTGACAGGGTTTGTATGAGTTGTCTCTTGGCCAAGCAATAGCCATGGAATATATGTTACATTTTTTGAGAAGGAACATCCTCAAGGTTAGGGGAATCAATTTATATTTTTGGATAAACAACAAAATGTTTAGAAAGATTGACTTCAATTGAGGATGAAAAGGAGAAGGAAAAATGAACCTTTGTTGAAAGATTGATGTAACTACATAAGAGAGAAGAGAATATTGAGAGAATGGATATGTTCAAAGCCTCACATTGAGAGAGACGTGGGTGATAGGAAGTTGTTGTAGGCTATTGTAGCCTACTGTATTTTGTATGCAAGATGTATGCTGCTATAGATAGTTAATAATTTTTTATTTTTATTTTTAATTACTGCTTCTTTTGTTGCATATGTGTGTGTTGTAATTTTGTGGGTTGCTAGATTAGGTAGTTTTTTAGTAGACCCTCTGATCTAGTGTAATGTCCCCATTTTCATGAGCATTAGTTTTTTGAGGGTTTAGGCTATTCCTGATCTTCATAGGCTAATGAGCTTGGTTAGAGGGTCGTTTGGTGGGAGTTTCTTAGTCAGTGGTTGGCTTCTTCTCTTGGATTGAGTAGTTATAAGGGGGTTTCCTATGTTATGTTGAATGTTGGAAAACTTAATGTGTTGGAAAACATATTGTTAGAAAACATAATGTTTTTTTTTGGATGTTGGAGAACATGTGTTATCTGGATGTTGGGAAATCAAATGTTTGCTAACATGTTTGTAGTTTATGTATTCTAAAGTTATATTTTAATATTATAATAAAGTGAAAATTAAAAAAATAAAATAATTAATATTTTTTAGAAGCTTCTAGATTGGGTCGACTTCAAGAGGAGAAAAGTATATTAAGAGGGGGTGGGCTTGGCTTCTAATCATTCAGGATATTTGATATTTTCTTGATGTGATTATTTGGTGAAGGAGCCAACTAGGGTTTTTTCCATTTTCATCCATTGGGGATGAAAACTCTCATTGGTTAAGCAATTTTGAGGTTGTGAAATATCAGCTGAATTATTGCTAATTGTGGGCTTCACTTTAGAAGTTCAATTTGTGCTTCATTGGCCAAATTTGGGCATAGAGATTTCAAATCAGTTTTGAGAGATTCGATTGGTAATTCATTTGAGGAATCTTATAGGAATCATAGATGGTTACTTTAGATGTTTAACATCATATCATCTTGGTGAAACAATTTGAGAAGGTTCGATTGAGGTGGTCGATCTGCACATTGCATATTCAGAATTTTATTCATATTTCATCATTGAAAGGTCAAACCCTTGTGGTATTGGATCGCTGGTTTTGGGAAGTTGTGGCAACGATCTTAGAAGACGTTGAAGGTGTCATAAGGCTGAGAATAACTACTTTTACCAGGTCGTCCATGGCTGCCACATGAAGACTGCAGACTTACGTTTTTACTCATTATGCCTTGTCTTGCATCATTTTCCATGTGGGTAAAGGAGCGCCCAAGAGCTAGGGCCTAGGTGATGATGCTTGGAGGTTTCTTGGAGAGATTTTATGTTGCATTTATTTAAAATTTAGGTATTAGATCATTACAGGGGAAACATTTTTGAAGGGTGTATTTCATCACATTTTGGTGATTATTCATTATCCCATTTGCAGCTCTTCATCCCAGCTTCATCAACATATTTACTCTAGGTTCTTTAATGTATTTGCACATATATATATATATATATATATATATATATATATATATATATATTCAACGTGTTAGATGCTTCTTTTACAGCTATAGGTGCATGTTCTTATCAACATTATTGATATCTATTGTAATGCCAAGATTCTTGGCCATTTATATCAGCATTGTAGTAGACAATATATCTCAATAAAGGAATGATAAGTTGCAGGTCATATATTTGTTGTAGTTTGCATGTTTATAACTTTCATGATTAGCATAATAGTTTGCATGCCAAGTGTTTGACAAAATTTCAATTGGTTGTAGATGTACATTTCTCATGTAGTCTTCATATATTTGCATTTGAACATCATAAAAAATAAATTGCAATGCATTTATTTCTTTGCTTAGACTTCATAGAAGTGCTTTGGGAGCATTTAAATCATATTGGACTTCATTGCAAGCAAACAACAACAAACTAAAAACTAGAACAAGTTTAGAGGTTGTTTAAGAAGTGTTTGACAATATTCCTTGAGGCCTAAATCAGCAAACTAAGGTCAAATATTGCAAGGAATACTATTGTGATTTCAGGACATTTAAGTGTGAACATTTCCATTTTAGTCTATCTCTCTTACTTTAGGGTGAAAAACCCTAAACGTGTTAGAGGGCTCATAGTTACTAAAATATTTGTTCTCATTTTGGTGAACCTGGCCATTTACCTTGAGTTTAGATTCAACAAGTTAAGGCCAAAGTCTGCAAAGGATATTACAGTGGTATCAGAGCAGTCTCCTGCCATCCTGTTGGGGTTTATTTCATAAAATTATTGAGCTCACATAGTTGATATTTGAGTGACCAATACTCTTCCACATTCAGCTTCATTGTTTTCCAGTCCATTTTTAGAAAATGAGTTCGAACAGTGACAAAGAAACAGTGTCAGGTGATGTTAAATGGTTGGCCAAAATGCTCTATAAATAGGGTAAAAAACTTGGCAAATCATCACAATCTAGATATGATACATTGTGTATTTTGAATAGGCTGAAAGAAATTTTAAGTTATGTAGAATAGTCACCTTCAGCATTGCTTCAAATAGCGATGGTTCTTGCAGTGAAATATTTGAGTGAGCATAGGTACTTGAGACACAATGACAGTGAGGTTAGGCTCATAGTTTCCCTATGCATCAATCAGTTTTTGAGGATCACAACTCCTTGAGTTACTTATTACGCAGCCATCATGGGTGAGGTTTTTCAGCTGATTATTAACAGTATGGTTGGGATTGATGACATTGTTAGTCCTACATTTGGAAGAAAGGTTACGTTATTGGATTTGATGGCACGGGTGAGATCATGAATTGCCATGCTTGACTATGATCACCATGATCTTGTGTTGCAGTTGTTTTGACTCTTCTTGGATTCCATTCATTTGGCACATAATTGATCTACCTAGGACTACATGAGGGACATCATGAATTCCATTGTTGATAATATTGATAGCATATCTCAGCCCATTATGACACTTCTAGCAGTTCACAAGCGAGAGAAATTGACATCTCCAGCTACTTATATGTTAGTATACAGTGTCTTTGATCAATGCAAAGACAAGTTGGAACCTTGTTTGGTTGAGGAGCCTATGCAAGATAAGAAGGTGAAACTTGAGGAGAAAGTGGACATTTTTAGCGCTTAAGAAGTTGTTATCAGTCATAATAACAATTATAATTTTGATAACAATAGTCCTTTGCTTAAGCATAATGATGATTTAGAAGACATGGTAAGTGCAAGAAATGTTGTGGGAGAACCTTTGAATGTTGTCACACATTATATAGGTGTCAAACATTAAGATAGCATAGAAAATTTGACCCATAACCATTCTGATTTTCATCACAACAACGATGAAACTTTGCATCAGCATGAGATAGTAGTGTCTTCACAGGTACAAAATGCTTCTTCTAAGTTGTCACATGAAGGGACTAAAGAATTTGATACTAATGGTGCATTGTATGACGTGGGTTCATGTCATGATGAGTCTGATTTTCCATATCAGACCATAGGAAATGAATCAAAAAATTCATTTAATGGCAATGAATCCCAGGATTGTGCTTTGGATGGTCATGTAGTGTCTTTGGAAGTGGAAGTGTGTGAAGATATTGTCGTAATAGTAGCTTCTATGTTGTCAATTGAGCCATCCTATGAGGTACATAGCGATAGTACCTTAGTTGTTGATGTGTGTACAGTTGATAGCACACATGATGTTGTTTATCATGAGGTGAGTGATGTCAATTCAGCCTCATATCACAGTGCAAATGACTAATTGGAAGATTTGTGTGGAGATGTTTCATCATAGGGGTATCATCATTTAGCAAGGCAATTAAAGGTTAATGATAGCAGGATTGTCACAACCTTAGAGCATTTTGATGTCGCTCGTCAGATGTTGGCTACTTATGGTTGGGGTACTCTCGTGACAGTTGAGCACAATGGTTGTGGAATTTCCTGTACAAAATTTTATACACTTAGAGAGATCATTGGGATAATGAAGAATAATTATTTACTGTTACTATTTGATTGGGATTACCTTTTCAAGTGGGATAGGATCTTTTTTGATGCATTGAAGGGGAAGGAAGAGGAGGTTGATGAGCTCACTCATGAGCTTAAGGTGACTATGGACTCATTGAAGAGTAGTCAATTGGCCCTCCAAGATTCATAGACATAGATTGAGGAGCTTACCATGGCATTGAGTTTAGCACAGTCTTCACCATCTTCTAATATAGTTAGGGTTCCCATGGCAACAGTTGGTGATGACCATACACCCACGAATTATAGTTGTGAGTAGGTGGAGGATGTGGTTACATCCATCATAGATGTTGGTGCAATTAATTTAGATAGGATAAGTGCATTGGTTCAGAGCAGCAGAGAACCACTTGTTGCACTAGGTTCTCCTGAGGTTAGTCCTGTGTTAGGTGATGTAGAGTAGGTGTTTGAGAGCTCTTGTGATGTGATAGTTGATTTTCTTAAGAGTTATGTGACAAATCACGTTGCTACTCCATCGACATCACAGGAGATATGTTGGGCATCATCCAGTATGGAGGTCAGTACTCATGTTGAATTGTTTGCCTCACTTAGAAGCAATTCAGTCACTTCATCCCATGCAGTTGATTTGCTTTCCCCTGATTATGATGGTCAACCATTGATAGAGGTGGGAGCATTCTATCTTGATTGCATAGTGAGGAGTTCTCATCACTTCTCCTTTAGTCCACACACAAAGGAATTGATGATGTGTTGGTGTGGAATGGCTCAAGGTTTATACCATCCATTGTGGGATTGGAGTTTTCCTTCTTTAGAAGATGGGATTAGCGATTGCAAGTGCCCGACTTAGTTGTTTGTGAGGGATTACTTGCAAGGACAATAGTCAATTATCCATCATGCTGATATGTATTTGATAGGGCTTGCTACTTCTATGTCACAAAGTTTTCATACATGTACATGGTTATAGGGTGACTATAGTGTCAGTTGGCATGATGGCTTGGTTAGTTATCACATCCATGAAGGTTTAGCAGAGGACGAAGAGAGATTTGGAGTAGCAGATGCTTCTAGATGTTCTTCTCTTCGCATGATAGTTGGAGGTGAGTTCAGATTGTATTGGGATCCAAGTGGTGATAGAGTTAGTGTTATAGTTTGGGTGGGTCCCATTGGTTGGCGTCACCACATCTAGAATGGTGAAGTTGAGATCAGTGTTGAGCAGTGGAAGTCTAAGGGTGTTTTCCATGGTAGACTTATATTTTGGATTTGGGATTCAGGTATATTATGTTGGAAACTCTCCAGTATGTTGAGGGTTCCTTTGTGTGCATCAGGGTTTCGGTCTTGGTTCACTAGGGAGTATTGTTGCATGTACATGGTGTGGTTCATTTGTTGCTTCACTTTAGGTTCACATGTACATGAGTTGGGTTAGATGCACAGTTTCAATGTGTATGGATTGGACAGTTGGTCAGTTATCTATTTTTTGTGCAGTTGTGGTTGCTGGTGGTGCCACAGGAGTTAGTTGGGGTAGTGTGGGACATTTCATAGTTGTTTATTTGGGCCTTCCGATGAGTGGAGTTTCTTTTCAGTGGAGATTGCTTGGGGATAAGCAATTTCAAGGAGGTTGGATTGTAATCTCCCCATTTTCATGAGCATCAGTTTTCTAAGGGCTTAGCCTATTCTTGATCTTTGTAGGCTAATGAGCTTGGTTAGAGGGTCGTTTGGTGGCAGTTTCTGAGTCAGTGGTTGGATTCTTCTCCCGGATTCAGCAGTTATAAGGGGTTTTCCCATGTTATGTTGAATGTTGGAAAACATATTGTTGGAAAATGTAACGTGTTGGAAAACATAATGTTGTTTTCTGGATGTTGGAGAACATGTTGTGTTATCTGGATGTTGGGAAACCAAATGTTTGCTAACATGTTTGCACTTTATGCATTCTAAATTTATATTTTAATATTATAATAAAGTGCAAATTAAAAAAACAAAATAATTAATATTTTTTAGAAGCTTCTAGAGTGGGCTGACTTCAAGAGGAGAAAAGTATATTAAGAGGGGGTGGGCTCGGCTTCTAACCATTCAAGATATTTGATATTTCCTTGATGATTATTTGGTGAAGGAGCTAGCTAGGGTTTTTGCCATTTTTAGCCATTGGGAACAAAAACTCTCATTGGTTAAGCAATTTTGAGGTTGTGAAATATCAGCTGAATTATTGCTAATTGTGGGCTTCACTTCATAAATTCAATTTGTGCTTCATTGCAAATTTTGTGGCCTTTGGCCACATTTGGGCATAGAGATTTCAAATTAGTTTTGAGAGATTCAATTGGTAATTCATTTGAGGAATCTTAGAGGAATCATAGATGGTTACTTTAGATGTTTAACAGTAGATCATCTTGGTGATGCAATTTGAGAAGGTTCAATTGAGGTGGTCAATTTGCACATTGCATCTTTAGAATTTTATTCATATTTCATCATTGAAAGGTCGAACCCTTGTGGGTATTGGATCACTGGTTCTGGGAAGTTGTGGCAACGATTTTAAAAATTGTTGAAAGTGTCATAAGGATGAGAATAATTACTTTTACCAAGTCGTCCATGGCTGCCACTTGAAGACTACAAACTTACGTTTTTACTCATTGTGCCTTGTCTTGCATCATTTTCCATGTGGGTAAAGGAGCGCCCAAGAGCTAGGGCCTAGGCAATGATGCTTGGAGGTTTCTTGGAGAGATTTTATGTTGCATTTATTTAAAATTCAGGTATCAAATCAGAACATGGACGACATTCTTGAAGGGTGTATTTCATCACATTTTGGTGATTATTCATTGTCTCATCTGCAACTCTTCATCTTAGCTTCATCAACATATTTACTCTAGGTTCTTTAATGTATTTGCATCTATATAGAGTCAACATGTTAGATGCTTCTTTTATAGTTGTAGGTGCATGTTCTTATTAGCATTATTGATATCTATTGTAATGCCAAGAGTCTTGGCCATTTATATCAGCATTGTAGTAGACAATATATCTCAATAAAGGAGTGATAAGTTGCAGGTCATATATTTTTTGTAGTGTGCATGTTTATAACCTTCATGATTAGCATAATAGCTCACATGCCAAGTGTTTGAAAAAATGTCAATTGGCTGTAGATGTACATTTCTCATGTAGTCTTCATATATTTGCATTTGAAAATAATAATAAAAGAATTGCATTGCATTTAGTTCTTTTCTTAGACTTCATAGAAGTCCTTTGGGAGCATTTAAATCATATTGGAATTCATTGCAAGCAAACAACAACAAACTAAAAACCAGAACAACAAGTTTAGAGGTTGTTTGAGAAGTGTTTGACAATATTCCTTGAGGCCTAAATCAACAAACTAAGGTCAGATATTGCAAGGAATACTATTGTGGTTTCAGGACATTTAAGTGTGAACATTGTCATTTTAGTCTCTCTCTTACTTTAGGGTGAAAAACACTAGACGTTTTAGAGGGCTCATAGCTACTAAAATCTTTGTTCTCATTTTGGTGAACCTGGACATATACCTTGAGTTTGGATTCAACAAGTTAAGGCCAAAGTCTGCAAGCGATATTACACCTAGATTGAATCACCCCTTCATTCTATGATGGTAGTTGTGTCCCTATTCCAAATCCTTACCAATGCCTAGAAGCATAGAAGCAATAATTTGCAAAAAGTCTTGATTAATCCCGATTTAAAAAAAATGTAGGCTAGACGATTTTTTTCCCAATTTTTTGAAAAAATTGTTGACCTTTTGGTCAATGATTTTTTGCCATTTCAAATTGCAAAATTTCCTAAAAAATGCTTTTAAAACTTGCAAAAAAACGTGAATAAAATCACGCTGATTTTTGCATGAAAATAAACCATGAGACCATAGCTTTTTGCTTACTATTATGCTTTGATAGATTTTTTTCAAGCATATGTTGTTGAAGTTCAAGGTTAGTAGGTCTAAGCAATCCTCCATTTCCAAACCATGAAGCCAAAATCTCCTAATGAGATCAACACCTTTGTGGTTGGAAGGATTAAGTCGAATGCACCCAAGATTATTGATTCATAAAGGTTAGGAGGTGTTATCAAATACCTTCTCAACCTCCATCTCTTTCTTAAGTGAATGTGCATAAAGCCAATGAGGTGGAATCCCCCTACCCCCAAAGTAAAGTGAAGTTCTTGATTTCATTTTTCACCCCAACTATGGATATAGGGGCCCACCCAACCCAAGAATCAATAAATGGATTTCTCGATTGAGTTTAGTGTTCCCCCTCAACTTATCCCTAATGGAAGAGCTAACCCCTACAATTAATCAATAACCCTTGAGAAGCAAGCATGTAATGTCCCCATTTTTTCACAATCTTGTTTCGAGATCTTTTGGCTAGTTTTTGAGTTTTCTTGTAAGCTTTAGGTGGGTTGGGGAGAACTCCAAACTTCTTGGGGTGTATCAGTTTAGTCTTTCTTGGTTTCCATTGTTGGTTTTGAGCTTAGTTGGTGATATGGTTCACTATGACATTTTTGGAAGCATTTTTGGCCTCTTCGAGTGTTCTCTAGAGTTCTTGGAGAGCATGCCTATTTTTAGTAGGACTTCGAGTTGACACTTATCTTCATCCCACTACCTCAATAATGTCTTGGCATGTTCAGATTTGGCTTTTGATGCATTCGTAGTGCTTTCTGCAAATTGGACGAGAGTATTTAAATATACACTTAAGTGATTATGTTTAATGTTATAATATTTCACTTAAGTGGTATATTTTTTTAAAAAATGACTTTATGTCCCCCTAAAGTGGACACCTAGGGAAAGGGGACTTTTACATAAGTCATTTAATATTGAAAAAAGTGTTTTGGGTGGGAAATGTATTATTTTAAAACTCAAATTGGATTATTTTCCCTCAAAGCTATAAAAGGAGGTCTTTGGCTCTCATTTGGATTATGTAGAAAAGTACACAATGCACATAATAAGATGCTATAAAATTGAACCAGAGAGTTCTTCTAAGGATCAATTGAGGACAAAAACCCTCATTGATTTACTGGTTTCAGATATGAGAGATGTTCCCTAATTGGTTGGAGTGATTCTACATAGGAATCATTATTGTTTTCATTGTGTTTGCAGTTTGGGGTTTTAAAAAAATGAATATTTTCAATGTATTTTGATTGCAAGATTTAGGGTTTGTTTGAAGATCATTTCCAAAGATTCTTTGGTGATAAACTTAGTATCCTCAACTTGTATTATGTTGGTTGTACAACTCTACAACATTGGTTGTACCACATGTGATAAATCGAATGGGATTGAAATTAGATTGAGATCCATAGGGGTTGTGTGGACAGGGTTATTCATTATCGAGTGACTACATTTGAGGTGTTTATTTGAAGATTAGTTTTAGGGATTAATTTTCTAAGGCGGCCATACTTTCTTACCCTAGCCATACTACTATCAATAGTTGGGTGTGTGAACTAAAATCCCCAACATTGCTCTTCAAAGGTTTATCTTTAGTTAAAGTGGGTCACATTTGACATTGAAAGCTATTGAGAACTTGTTAATGGTGGAACGTTGGAGATTGGAGGGAAAATAAGGGCCATACACTCATCAGTACCTTGTTGTAATATGATTTCTAGACCTAGCATGAGGGATATGGACTAGTTTGCTTGTCTTTGGAGGCTCATATAAGTTGGGAAGCTTGTGTTTAGTTGAACTAAGACCCTTGGGGATGTCCTTGGCAGGTTCAATGGGGTTTGGGAGGTGTTTTCTTGTTTCTATGCCCTACAACAAGATTTTTCAGTCTTGTCACCACTTAGATTCACTTTTTAGACAAGTACACATACTTTCTTGAGTTGTTGAAGGTCATTGGAGTGACACCTTGGGGTGATTGACTCTCTTTCCAACAAGTGGAAGTGTGTTGTAGTGAAAACTGAAATCTTGTTGGGTCAAATCATTCACTACCCTACCTATAGTAGCATCTTTTCAAGGCTTATTAGATCTACAATGTTCATGATTGTCTCCAATTTGTGTTTCATATGAACATCTATTTGTACAATAAAGAGTCATATTTTGAATGTTGTCTCTCCAAGAATGTTGGATTATTGTCATTGATGTCAAAGAGCAAGTTAGTGGCGAATTTATTAGAAGTCAAATTGTGCCAAATTTATGGCACTATTATTGAGATATCAGGCAAGGAGGAGTTAATTATTTTTCAAAATAATGATTTATTGTATACATGGGCTGATCCATGTATAGCGCCCATTTGGATGATTTTTTCTAGAAACAAAAATATACAAAATAATATAAAAAATAGGGACAACCCCCTTCACGATGCCACCCCAAGTTGAGGGAAATCTAATTGAAAATAAATTAATTTTTCGGCCTCCCAAAGAGGGACAACCCCCTTGATATGTGCACCCATATTGGGAAAGAAAAATAAAATAAATAAAAATAATATGTTGTTGGTTTGGCCAACCCCCTTGGAGGAGTTGCCTCCCTTAGGTGAAGAGATGCTTTGACAAGTATAAATAGAGGGTTGAAAGGAAGTTAAATGAAATCAATTTTCAAGGAATATTATTTGTATGAAGAGCAGAAATAAGAGGTTATTCAAGCAAATTTGTAGAAATTATTTGAGCAAATTTATAAGAGCTATTTGAGCCCATTATGTGGAAGACATTGGAGAAAACTTATGGCAGATTTTTGAATGATATTTTAGCAGATTTGAATGATGTTATGAGCAGATGTGAGAAGACATTAAGAAATTTTGTGAAGCACATTGTAGCATAAATACTCAAGAAGACAAATATAATACTCATTTGGAGGTTGGGGCCTCCTAATTGAGGAGATCGAGAGGTTGGTCCCTCTCATTAGAAGAGATTGGTGCTTAGTGGTGGGGACTGGTGTCTCTAATGGGTTGGTGCCTACAAAAATTGTAAGAAGGTTTTAGACAAATAATATTTTTCTGTGGTTTTTTCTTGTAAGGGTTTCCATGTAAAATCTTGCGTCTCTTATGTGTGTGGATTTTTTGTGATTGCTTCATTGTGATTATTAAAGTTTAAATTGGCAAAAGATTTGAAATATATTGTTTCACCTCCCCTCTCTGTATATGTGTGTGTGTGTTTCATCAATTGGTATCAAAGCGGGTTCCTTTGGAGATAGCCTAACCACTTGAAGATAGATCTTGGAAGCACACATGGCCTGTCAAGAAGGATATGGGTTCTCCTCTAACATGACACTATTGTTTGATGGAACAAATTATGCCTTTTGGAGCATAAGGATGGAAACTTATATGAATTCTCTAGGTTTTGATATTTGTGAATCCATTGAAATTGGTTATAATGCTCCTACAACAACACCAACAAATCAAGCCAAAAAGAGGGCAAGCAAAAATAATGCCAATACCAAAAATGCGATTTTGTGTGGATTATCTTAATCGAAGTTTGTGAAAGTTAAGCATTGTAAATCATCTAAGAAATGTGGGATAAGTTGAAGAATATATATGAAGGAGACGACAAAATTAAGAAAGCCAAGCTTTAGAAACATAGGAGGAAATTTGAAAGCTTGAAAATGAAGGATGAAGAAAACATTGTAGCTTATTTCTTCCATGTGGAGAAGATTGTAAATACAATTAAAGGACTTGGAGAAAAGATGGAAGAATCCATAATTGTGCAAAAGGCAATAAGATCTCTCCTCATGAGATTTGATGCAAAAAAATTGCTATTGAGGAAATGAAGGATCTAGAAACTTTGAAGATGGATGAATTGCATGGAATCTTCATGACATACAAAAGGAAGATGGAGAAGGAGAAGCCATCAAAATTGGAAGCCACTTTCGAAGCATCCAAGAAGATAAAGAAAAAAGGATACAAATCAAGTGAAAGTTCAAGTGATGAAGAAGAGCCTCACTTTGTGAGGAAGCTCGAGAAAGGATTTGTCGAGCACAAAGGTAAGTATACTCTTAAGTGTTTCAATTGTGGTAATTTAGGTCATTTTTCTTCTAAGTGTCCATGGGCTGAGAGTGAAAGTAGTGATGAGGAAGAACACAACAAAAAGAAAGGAAGGAAATATCATCATAATAAGAAAAATAGTGCACGAGGAAAGCATGAAAAGAAGAACTTTTGAAAGCATAAAAAGAGTCTTTACGTCCAAGAAGCAAGTAGCTCATCCAAAGAAAGAAATGAAAGCTTCTCCAATAGCGATAGAGAAGAAATACTCTTCATGGCAATAGAAGAAAAAAGTGATGAATATAAAAAGAAGAAGAAAGAGATTTAAAAGAATATATTAAAGATGATGAAGAAGTGGATTTTGAGGAGGAATTCCATTTTGCTTACAATAAGATCGAGAAGCTTATGAAAAGGAATTCAAGACTAAAGGCACAACTTCAAGAGGACAACGAAACTAAAGCGAAATCATCTCAAAATATTGAAGAATTGGAAAAGATGATTATGGATCTGAGGATTCAAATTGAGGAAGCAAACCAAATTTAAGTTGTAAGAGATTAGTTAAAGGCAAAGGAATTGGAGTGTGAGAAATTGGAGCTTGAAATTGTTTCCTTGAGGAAGGTGTTGGAGAAATCGAATGATCATTTAAATCAAAGCTTGAAGTTTCCAAAATTCTAGAGGACATTTTCAACTCCAAAAGATCACCTTTCATCAAGACTAGTCTTGGATTTGAAGAAAATTAGAAGACCACCAAGGAAAATTGAAGCACTAAGACTTCTGAACTACTAAAGAAGATAAATGAAGAAAATCCTAAAGGATATGTTGATGTGCTCAAATACTATCAATAGTTGCACCAAGAAGGAGGGAAGTGATATCCCATAGAAGAAAAGCATTCCTCATAGGGACAACCATGAAAAATTCAGAAGATCATTTCCACCAAGGAAACCTCACATGTCTAGGTTCTAGTATACCTTCATTAGTTATTGTTTCTTTTGCAATTAGTTTGATCATAAGGCAATGGATTGTAGAGTTCGTGCATGGAAGGATTTCAATTTATTAAAGAGGAACTATAATTCATTTTCTCCTGTTATAGAGTACAATATCATGTGCTACATGTATAATAACTTTGGTCATACAACGCAATCTTGTAGAAGTGGCTTTGTGAAACCTACAAGACAAAACAAGAAAAAGGATGTTCATGACAAGCTGAAGGAGGAATCTACAAAATTTTGGAAGAAGAAGCAAGAGAATGAAATGAAAGAGAAATCCATGATAGTTCAAGCAGCCCTCCATGTGCAAAATGAGGGAAATCAGTGGTACATTGATAGTATTAGTTTTCAGATTAGAAATGAAAATAAGCAGAAAATACAACACAAAGAAAAATGAACATTGAATTTACCCTGGGAAAACCCTCCTACTTGAGGGAGAAAAACCTAGCAAGATATTCTCTTATAAATCAGAATAAATAAGTGCAGAAATAACACTCAAAGTCAAGCCCTAGAAAGGTCGAATCTAATACAATGAATCTACACTTGAAGGTAGTGTGATTTCCTTGAATACACAAAAGTAATACCACTTCTCCTTGAAGAAAATTTGCTACTCTTGATAGTGAACTTGCTGCTAAAGTAATTTGAATTGGAATGGAGTGAAATTGATGCTTAATGTTAAGACACCTTCTCCTTTATATAGCAAGCTAGGTGAGCTCTCTTCTAGGGCCAACCTAGAAGGTATAGTATTTGTTTTACAAAAAGAAAGGCCAACTTTCCTTTGATTAATTTCTCTTAGGGAAATACCTCCTGACGCTACAAAACACTAACACTCCCTCTTAGCTAGCGAGGTATTCTCAAATATCCTCGTCATGGAGTCTCTCAACATGACGTCCACAATGGCTACACCCAATTATGGAAAACACAACTCAATCTCAAAGATGTGATCTTGTACAAGGGCTTTTACCTCATATTTCTTAGTCTCAGAGAAATATTCACTACAAGGGCTTTCACCTCATATTTCTCCATCTCAGAGAAATATACACTATAAGGGCTTTCACCTCATATTTCTTAGTCTTAAATAAATATACACTACAAGGGCTTTCACCTCATATTTCTCAGTCTTAGAGAAATATACACTACAAGGGCTTGCACCTCATATTTCTCAGTCTTAGAGAAGTATACACTACAAGGGCTTTCACCTCATATTTCTCAGTCTTAGAGAAGTATACACTACAAGGGCTTTCACCTCATATTTCTCCGTCTCAAAGAAATATATGCTACAAGGGCTTTCACCTCATATTTCTCCATCTCAGAGAAATATACACTACAACAAATCTTAATGATGTTCTAACTCCCTCTAGAGCTCCAATTACCTGCATCAACCTCCTGGCCTCCTCATCCAAGATTGTCTACAATGCTTGCCTTAGAGGAACAGTTTTCAATGCACACCTCTGACACTACTGACTTGCGAGAGTCCAGAATTGTCTTGCTCAACCTCATCCTAGATCACCCTATTCTGAATAGGTTTGTGGTGCTACCAATGTCAAAACAAGGTTGAATGCCTTGTACAATTTTGTTCTCTACAGCTGAAGAGGTCTTCCAAGGACTTAGTACCTGGCCTTGCAACACTGCAACCCACTTAGCTGACACCTTCACTTCTCAGTGAGTCACTCTAGTTCCTTGAGACATAGGACTCCACTTTGTTGAACACTGAACTCCCTCTTGATCCCTGCCTGAATATAGAGATTTTTAATGTTATTGAGCAGCTTCGGGTTCATCCTTCCAGCCACGAGTGAAGACATAAATAAATGTAGCCTATCGGCTATTTATTTATATGTATCATTTAATGAGAATATGCGCTTCTCTTGGCAACAATATAATTTCTCTTGGGCCGGCCTTCCTTATGATTTGTATTTATTATTTGTAATTATATTATTGTATTCTGGCCGACCTTGTAATATGAAGAGGTGCGACCTCTCTCACACTTGTATATATACAAGGTCACCTTCATCTCTTTATCATCAAGCAAGTTCTATTCATTCTCTCATTAAGGTGTGAATTTCATCAAGAGCAGAATTGTGAATTTCTTAAGGACAGATTTAGTAGTCCAAGGAAGTGCAGATCTTCATCTGTTATTGCATCTGGTATAGGTGTTGAATATTGGCCTTGTGATTGGCCTCATTATAAAGAGAATTGTTGCCATTATTTTTATAAGAGAGAACTTTTGTTGCTGGGTTTTTCTCCCTCAAGAGGAGGGTTTTCCTAGGGTATTTCGTTGTGTTATTGTGTCTAATTTTGAATTAATTTTCTGTGCATATAATCTGTTCACTAAAATTTACATGGTATCAGAGCAGGTTTGAGAGGATTGTGATCAGATTATTGCTAATCAACATACCCTATTGTTCACTTAATCAAGATGGTGAATGGTTTGAAGGTTGAGGATAGACTCGAAGGTGCATCCAACTTCACATCATGGAGATTTAGGATCATGCTTACCTTGCGTGAAAATGACTTGGGTGAGTTCGTGGAGTCTAGCGTTTCTAAACCTGAGGAGGAAGAAGAAAAGTTGCAGTGGCTGAAGAAAGACATTAAAGCAATGAAGATATTGGTTGATTCCATAAAGGATCACATTGTTCCTATCATCTCTAAGTTGAAGACAGTGAGAGATATGCTCAAGACCTTAGAAGAGATGTACGAATCAACAATACCAGTCGGGCACTTGCACTGAAGCAACAACTTCATCATGTGAAGATGGTGAAAGGTGAATCAATGATTGCATACTTTATGAGGATTGCAGATTTGAGAGATCAACTCTCTACAATTGGGCATATGGTTGATGACAAGGATCTGACTATGCTCGCTCTCAATGGGCTGGCTTTGTCTTGGGAATCATACATTCAGGGAATCAGTGCAAGGTCAAAATTTCCTAAGTTTTATTGCCTAAGATCTGATTGCATTCAAGAGGAATCAAGGTTGGTGGCAAGGGGCATTGGTCAAAGTTCAAAGAATGAAGATATTCATGTTCTCGCCTCCCATACTTCAAAGAAGAAAGGAAAAGATGGAAGGAAAGGATTCTTAAGAGGAATCGGGAAAAGGGAAATGATGATGCACCTCCATTTAAGAAGGGGAATATGTCCAAGATTCAATGTTTTAGGTGTGATAAGTTTGGACACTTCGCCAAGTATTGTCCAACTAGACCTAAGCAACAAGTCACCGTTGTGGATGTTGATGATGCCTCTCCTCAAAAGGATTCAAGTGAATATTTGTTCTATTCAGCATTATCAAGCAGTGTAACTTCTGACACCAACACTTGGATAATCGACAGTGATGCTTCACGACACATCACCGGCTTTATGGAGCACTTATCAAGTTTGGTGCAAAAGGAGTCTTCTAAACAAGTCATCATTGGAGATGATGCTAGCTACTCCGTGAAAGGAATTGGGACCTCTACACTTCATTTGGATTCTGGTATATCACTTCAATTGGGTAATGTTCTTTATGTTCCTAGAATCAAGTGCAATCTTATTTCTATATTAGCTTTGGAAGATAAAGGATATCAAGTTGCCTTCTCCAAAGGAAAAGTTCTAGTGTGGATGGAGAACTCTAGATTCAAGGATGCTCAAGTAATTAGAGTTAGACACGAAAACCTTTACAAGGTTTGCACACGTTCTTTACAAGCTTTGATTCATGACTCTTCAAGTCTTTGCAATCTTTGGCATCGGAGATTGGCTCACTTACACTTCCGAGCCTTACCTATCATGGAGAAGATGGTGACAGACCTTCCTAAGTTCAACCAGGAGCACGAAGGTACTTGCAAGGGTTGTGTATTGGGTAAGAATATAAAAGCCCCTTTTCATGGTAGAGAAAATAGATCTAAGTGTATTTTAGATCTTATTCATTCTGATTTATGTGGACCTATGTTTGTTCCTTCTTCGAGTGGTTTCTTGTATTATGTTCTTTTCATTGATGATCACTCAAGGAAGACATGGATTTATTTTTTGAAATCTAAAGAGTCTGATGAAGTGTTGGATAGGTTTAAAGAGTTTAAAGCCTTGGTAGAAAATATTTCTGGTAAAAGAATTAAGGTCCTCAAATCTGACAATGGTGGAGAATACACCTCTGGTAGTTTTCAGAATTTTTGTATTGATGCAAGGATTAAGAGGGAGTTCTGTGTTCCCTATAATCCTCAACAAAACAGTGTTGTAGAAAGAAAGAACAAAACGATTATGGAAGCAGTGAAGGCCATGATCCATGATCAAGATTTGCAAACCTTCCTATGGGCAGAAGCCTCCAGGACAGCTGTGTATGTTCAAAACAGAAGTCCTCATAAGATCTTGGAGAATATGAATCCAGAAGAAGCCTTTACAAGGAAGAAGCCTGAAGTTAGTCATTTGAGGATCTTTAGATGTCCAGTCTATATTCATGTTCCCAAGGAAAAGAGAACCAAGTTGGAGCCTTCTAGCAAGAAGGGAATATTTGTGTGCTACAGTGAGACATCAAAAGCCTACAGAATTTACATTCCAAGCCAGAAGATGATCGAGATCAATAGGGATGTCACATTCGAGGAAGATGTTGCATTCAGGAGATCCAGGGGGATTCATATGGAGATTGATAATGAAGAGTCTTCTCAGGATATGGAAGTTGACCATACTCCTGAGATTCAGAGGGAGACTTCAGAACCAAAAGAAGATATTGATCCTGTTGAACCCTTGGAACCTACTGATGGGCCTACTGACATTGTTATTCAGAGAAAGAGACCTCTATGGGCCAGTCGTACTATGCAAGAGGCTGAAAGCTTTGCAACTCCTAGAGGCACATTCAGAGAAAGCAAAAGGCCACATAAGTTCTCTAGTTATGTTGCCTTGATGAGTCAGATTATAGAATCTGAGCCTACCTGTGTTGAGGAAGCATCTAGTCTTCAAGTTTGGAGAGATACTATGACAGAGGAGTATCAGTCGATTCTTAAAAATGATGTTTGGGATATTGTTCCTTGACCCAAGGGTAAGTCTGTGGTATCTTCTAAATGGCTATTCAAGATTAAGCATGCTGCAGATGGAAGCATTGAGAAGTACAAGGCAAGATTTGTGGCTCGTGGGTTTTCTCAAAAAGAGGGAGTTGATTATGATGAAACATTTGCTCCTGTTGCTCACTACACTTCAGTCAGAACCATCATTGCTATTGCTGCATCTAGAGGATGTAAGATTCACCAGATGGATGTGAAGACAACTTTTCTCAATGGAGTAATTCAGGAGGAGGTTTATATAGAGCAACCTGATGGATTTGAGGTTCATGAGAAGGAGTCACATTTTTGCAAGCTGAAGAAGGCCTTGTATGGTCTTAAGCAGGCTCCTCGTGCATGGTATGAAAGGATTGATCGGTACCTATCAAGTTTGGGCTTCTTAAAGAATGATGCTGATTCAAATCTCTACTTCAAGGTAATCAATGGTGATGCATTAATTTTGGTTTTATATGTTGACGATCTGATCCTTATTGGAGAAGATCACCTAATTCTTGAGTGTAAGAAGGAGTTGACTTCAGAATTTGAGATGAAGGACCTTGGGCTCATGCATTACTTCCTTGGATTAGAAGTCTAGAAGAAACCAGATGAGATGATTCTAAGTCAAGGAAAGTACACCATTGATATACTTAAGAGATTTGGCATGATGGATTGCAAATCCATGTCTACACCTATGGAGACCAATCTACATAAATTGAAGGAGGCTACAACTAGTTCAAATTTGGTGGATCCTACATTGTACAGACAGCTGATTGGATCCTTGATGTATCTAGTTAACACTAGACCTGATATTTGCTATGCAGTGAGTGCACTTAGCCAGTTTATGTGTGATCTGAGATAGATATATCTTGTTGCAGCCAAACATATCTTGAGATACTTGCGTGGCACAGTTGGATATGGGTTGAGGTATTCTTCATATGCAGACTTGGAGTTACATGGTTTTATTGATTTTGATTGGGCAGGTTGTGTCACAGATCGGAAGAGCACCTCTGGTTGTTGCTTCAGTTTGGGTTCTGCTATGATTTCCTGGTGCAGTAGGAAGCAGTCATCTGTAGCTTTAAGTATAGCAGAGGCTGAGTACATTGCAGCTTGTATGGAAACTCAAGAAGCAGTATGGCTTCGTAAGCTCCTTGCAGGATTGTTTGGACAATCAATGGAGCCTACTATCATTCATTGTGATAATCAAAGTTGTGTGAAGCTTTCTGTCAATCCTGTGTTTCATGACAGAACCAAGCATGTTGAGATTAATTACCACTACATTAGGGATATGGTATTGAGGAAGGTTGTACAGTTGAGGTACATCAGCATTGATGAGCAGACGGTGGATATTCTCACCAAGCCTCTCGCCAAGATAAAGTTTGTGTACTTTCAAGATAAGCTTGGTATGGTGGAGAATCCAGCCTTGACTGAGTAAGAGTCTCAGTATCAGTGAGCCTTGTTTAATGAGTTCTTCTCTGAGAGAGAAGTTCGAGGTGAAATCCCTTGTTAATGCATTTTCCTCTGAGACGGAGGAATTTGAGGTGTAAGCCCTTGTTAATGCATTTTCCTCTGAGACAGAGGAATTTGAGGTGTAAGCCCTTGTTAATGCATTTCCTCTAAGACAGAGGAATTTGAGGTGTAAGCCCTTGTTTCCACCCTCTGAGCCTAAGTCATTGTGGATGTCATGTGTGAGACTCCATGACACATTTTGTACTTGTGAATGTCATGTTGAGGTGACAACATCACGCAAGTGATGAACACTTGTACACACCATAGTATGGTTGTAGCCATTATGGTTGATATCGTGTTGAGGCGATATCTAACATCATGTTGAGGTGATTTGTCTTGAGCAGCTGGAAGTTCTCTCCCTAGCTGAGAGGGAGTGTTAATGTTATTGAGCAGCTTCAGGTTCATCCTTCCAGCCACGAGTGAAGACATAAATAAATGTAGCCTATCGGCTATTTATTTATATGTATCATTTAATGAGAATATGCGCTTCTCTTGGCAACAATATAATTTCTCTTGGGCCGACCTTCCTTATGATTTGTATTTATTATTTGTAATTATATTATTGTATTCTGGTCGACCTTGTAATATGAAGAGGTGCGAGCTCTCTCACACTTGTATATATACAAGGTCACCTTCATCTCTTTATCATCAAGCAAGTTCTATTCATTCTCTCATTAAGGTGTGAATTTCTTCAAGAGCAGAAGTGCGAATTTCTTCAAGAGCAGAATTGCAAATTTCTTAAGGGTAGATTTAGCAGTCCAAGGAAGTGTAGATCTTCATCTGTTATTGCATCTGGTATAGGTGCTGAATATTGGCCTTGTGATTAGCCTCATTGTAAAGAGAATTGTTCCCATTATTTTTGTAAGAGAGAACTTTTGTTGCTGGGTTTTTCTCCCTCAAGAGGAGGGTTTTCCCAGGGTATCTGATGTGTTATTGTGTCTGATTTTGAATTAATTTTCTGTGCATATAATTTGTTCACTAAAATTTACAGAGATTACAAAAAGTCCTCTAGAAGTGAACTCCCCTCTATTGACGGATCTCATAACCTTAGTCCTCTTCCCAGACATGTCATTGTTTTACCCAACTCACAAAGAACCAAATTTTTCTTTGCTTTCACAACTCTCAATCCAATAGCCATTAGCATGTCTTCTCTAATGATCTTTGATAGTAACCTCATTGTTTTCCACAATTCTTTCTAGGGCTGCCAACAGTTGACCATGCAAGAACCATAGACTGTTGTTCCAAATCAATAGGACAGGATTTCTATCATACTATTATTTAGTGTCTTCATCCTTCTCAATCTTCTTTGCTGATGCAAACTCTCCATCCAAGGTTGAACCAACCTTGTGCCCTCGAGAGATGTCTCCATGTTTGTTCATTTCTCCAACTGGCATGACTTCTTCACAAGATGCCTTAAGCTCTTCATCCCTTTGAATTCCTTATGCAATCTCTAATAATTAATCCATTATCCTTTTGCTCCTTGATCCATCCCGCATTTTAAAGAGATTAACAATAGTTCATAAAATCAAACTACCTCAAAGAGGAATATATAGACCAATGCTAGTAGCATAAATGATTCACTATTCCCAATGTTATTGCATGAATTATTATTGAAGAGCACAAAGATATAATGAGGAGGGCGGGGTGAATCAGTATATCAACAAACTTTTACTCTGTCAACCTTTATCAACTTCAAACTATAACACAAAATCAACTATGCAAGAATATCACAATATGAACAAGTTGACACCAAGATTTTATGTGGAAACCCTTATGGGATAAAACCATGGTACAAATAATGTACTTTATGAATTATATAAGCGTTACAATGAATGTAGGCACCAACCTACTTGAATCATGAATTTTGTAGTTTAGTAGGCACCAACCTGCAAGGAGCACCAACCCCTAATGTTTGCAGGCACCAACCCCCACTTGCCAAGCACCAACTCAGCAAAGATAATAATATCAAGAACAATGTTCCACCTTCAATGTTGCTTTTTCAACAGATGATGGACAATTCTGCTCAAATATCTCCTCTTCAATACTACTCTTTCACTTGATTTATCTTCCTTGAATGATCTCCAAATATCTTCATATATCTTCTTGTTCAATTCTTCATGCAATGGTGCTCAACATATACAATCTGCCTTCTTGTTTTACTTCACAAATCTGAAATATATCTTCCCTTTTAAATCTTGTCAAATCTGCTCCAGATTCCTTCATAAATCTAAATATAATTTCTTTATTGATTTGCATATATCCTTTTCACCAATCTACTCTTAGATGATGCATCATATATGCTCTCTTTCAAATCTGCATTCTACTCTTTTAAATCTGCATATACAATATTCATGTTTGTTGCTATACACAAAATTTTGTTCTTTAATCGGACTGATTTATCATTTTTCACTCTACACACTCACTTCAGAGATCTTTTATTTCCACGTACACACATGCTTGTCTATAGCATTTATTCCATACTCCACACCACACACCTTTATATGTCTTAAAATAAATCTGATTTGCACTTCATAGTGTTGCTCTTCCTCCTTTCAATACTCAGAAAGTCTTCATTCGATACCTCTTATATTGATCTTCAGATGATATTCATTTACACTCAACTCTTTTCTCCATCAAATATAATATTCAATGAAATCCAAAACTTAGCTGTTCTATTTCTACACAGCTTTCAACATCCACTTGTGTTCAGATGATATATCTTTTATTTCTTCACAAACTCTGGAGCACTCTTCTATCACATATGATATTCATTAAAGTCCATGATTCATTTTCACATCCTCCTACTCCAACACATAAAATGTTCAATTAAATCCCATAACTCTAATTCCACATATCTTCCACTCTTTCTATCAACTCAAGGGAGGCACCATTGATGAATGGATATGTCTTTTACAAACAATAATGACTTTTCAAAAAGTCGCATCACTTCCAAACAAGTCGTTGCCTTTACTTATTAACATAGCGATGTCTTCATGTGTAATCGCTAAGTTAGTAATCACTGTCTCTTAAAATATATTTGCTTGTTTATTCATATTCTAGGGTGAGTACGTCTTAAGTAGAGGGCCCGATTTCACAATAACGCCTAATATCAGTTACTCGATAATCTCTAATATATTTGAAGTGGCCCGTATCTATCTTCTTAACTCGGAAGCAATGATAAGACTCGGAGAGTGATAGACTCGAATTTAGATACCCGATAGTCACAAATGAACTATGTATATTCTTCTAATTATGATCGTTATATATCCAGGTATTGCGTAACTTCATTTCTTATTTTTGTCGGCTTATTTTAATTGCTTTTCACTGCTACCATAATGAAATTTCCTGACTCTTATAGTTCAGAATGATAGTGAGAATATCAGCTTCCACCCCTACCAAAATGAGACCTTCGTTGCTTGCATAGGTAGCACTGACGTGACTTATATCAGGCGACTCAACTAATTCTTTGGCTCCATGATTTGTCCTTGAATACTCAGCCACTAAATATATTCGATAACAATTTCATATGAGAGTAATATCCCCTCACAGGTAAAAGCACGAATCCAGGTCAACATTTGTCTTCTTCATACAAGCTTGATAAAGAGTCTTTTCAGAATTACGCTGCTTTCATTAATACTCTTTCAACATAACTACGTCCAACCTTTATGTTGAACTCATCATAAGTTGGATCCACAATTTCCTATGATCGACCAATATGAGTTTCTTCTTTCAGACTTAATGAATTTGATGTAGAATAGAAGTGTAATGCAAACTGTGACAATCATAACATTCATCCAATGTTGACTATAAATTTTCTAGATGTTTTTTCTTTCAAATATGTTATCTTCATTCATGCTCCTGCAATATCAGATTATGCAACTTGCTATATGCTATTTTCAGTCATGCACGTACTTAACATCAATGACAACATTTCCAACAATCTGCCCCTTTGTCATTGATGGCAACATATTCTTCCTTATCAGTTCTAACTCTCTCCCATTCTACGTCTTTTCCCCCTTTGACATCAATGGCAAAGGGACAAACATCAAGCATCTATCAATGAAAGGACCATCAGAAACATCTAATTGTGTACTCTCATCAAATGCACAAGAATGAACTTCTCCCCCTATCAAAGATTCTCTAATGCTTCTCTTTCTTGAGTGGCTTGATTCTTTGTATTCTGATTTTATTGGGAACAATCTTTCTCTATGGTTTTTGACTTCAATCCAACAATTTCCTTTTTGTTGTAACTTTCTTTTTCATCATACTCATCCTTGTTTTCTATGGCATCATTGCAACAATAGGGACTCTTGAATTGTAACCATAATCATTCATTTTTACATGATCAATTTTGATCAATACATGCTTGTCCAACAAGCATACTTCATTTGGATTCTTTTGAAGATTTCTCTCATAGTTCCTTAGCTTGACATTGATTCTCTCCATTATGGTAAACTTGCTATATGTAGTTTTCTTTAGGGCTGAATGATACTGCAGCTATAGGCTCCCCCTAAATCCATGCTTCCTTTGAAACTTGTGCTTGAAGTGTAGAAAGCATATCCTTAGAATCGACCTTGTTATTTTGGACTAAATTTTATAGCTATTTACAATTTTAATTATAAAAAAATTGTGCATACAAATATTTTGTAGAGTTATTAAACTTTTCTATGTAGGTTATAAATTGTATTCGATTTATTTTATATCTTTAATATTTTTTGTTAACACATTCATGCCATTACCCCACCTTTTACTGTCATTATAACTATGTCTTTTGATGTAATATATTTCATTATGCACAAAATAAATTTAAATCTATATATATTAATTAGTATATACTATTTAATAATGGATTCTAAGAAAAAATGTTTGATTTTTTTGTGAGTAAGAATTTTGGTCAAATCTTTTAAAGTGTCACATAAGTAAGATATGGTCAAAATCGGATAATGTTTCAAGATATTAAAAAAAACAAGTTTAGTGGAAAGGGACTTATTTGATTTTCTGCCATCTTGAAAGGTTAAGGATTCAAGTAGATGTATCTAGCTTTAATTTGTAGTATTGGAAGAGGAATAGAAAAAGATCAAGGAGCTAAAAGATGACCAAACTACAAATGATTATGCATTATGAATTATGTTTTTTAATTGTTTTGTACAATGAAGAAATATAATTGCTATATTTAGAATGAGTTTTTTTATTTTTATTAATATATCTAATCATGTGGGAGTACAAAATAATTCATTTGAGGAAGAGGACTTCAATTTATAAAATCATTGTTTTTTTGGGCTTAAAAAAAAATGTTTTTTATTAATTTTAAAAAAAAATTATCTATTAACTTCAACTATTATTATAGACTTAAAATTATCTTAACAAAATTTATCTACAAATACTTTCTTTAATACTTTAATTATTTTATTGTATTTATCATATTATTACTATGTTTATTAAAAAAAATTTAATGGGTTGGATAATAAAATAGAATGATAAAATATATTAACTCTATAGATGTATATAAGAATCTTCAAACTAATCGAATTCAAACACAAATATAAAACAAGAACATTGTATTTTTATATTAAAAAACAAAAAACTAAAGTGGTCAAAATGAAACAAAACAATTTTGATGAGATTTAGAAAATTTTAATATTAAAGTAGTTATGTGTTCCACTAATTCAAATAGTTTAATTTTAGTTCTCTCTTTATGTGGTATCTCTATGTCCTTTCATTTTGTTTGACTATTATTTTTGATAAGTAGGAGGTATTTTCCATAGTATGTCAAATTGTGATATTGCTATCAGGATTTAACCATGTAGTTTTATGAGTCAAACTCATTTCATTGCTTGTGATGATACACATAATTTTTTAATTTGATTTTTAGCGAAATACATATTTAGAACATTAAAATAAAGAGATGGATTGTATTATTTATCTAATATTTATGATACATCTTTGGGTACACTACGAATGTGTAATGCCCACAATTTAACACTAAAATATAGTTAAGGACAAAACACAACTTTCAAATTTCATTCCCAAACACTTGCATAACTCACAAAAAGTTGCTTCCTGTGCATGCACTTCATGGAAACAAAACAATATTTGATCAAACAATTAAAAGAACTAGGACATGATAACAATAGTTGTGACCATCATGGTCAAGTTCAAGTGGAGACATGGTATCCACATCACTGAGGTGGACTTGAATAGTTCAACCGACCCAAAAATAATCTAATACATGATTCAAGACACATGTTAAGAAAACAAAATATATCAATAATAACTCAAAGTAATAATGACAAAACAAGTCCTAGGGGTCATACCTATTCCTCAAGAGCTCATCTTAGACGGCCTTGCCTACATATATATTTCGTAGGGGCATTGTAGTTCGACAACTAGACTTCAACCATCTCCCACATGGTTGGATAACAAGGAACATAATCACTAGGTTACAAAGATGGCTTAACAACAACTTCAAGCACAAACCATGCTAACACCTCTTCACATTGAAGTCATAGGTAATAATAGTTCAAGGTCAAGGATCATGACTAGACACAAAGATAGGATCTCCCAAGAATTCTTGTAAAATAACCAAATGACACACACAATCCTCATGTATAACCAAACTCGATCTTCAACCCTTACATTTGACAAAAACAACAAGAGCAAAAGAATAGGAGTGCTCACATCGTGCTATTGAACTATATATATATATATATATATACACATATCTAAGTCAATAACTAGAGATTATAATGAAAAGACATATATTAAGGTTGTGTGAATTATTAGATATCATATCCCTATATATAATTAAGAAGCTTCTTCTTTATGTTATAGTATTCAAGAGATTTTAATTATCCTTTGAGTTGAAATATTGGGATATATATATGTATATCAAGGGATTCAACTCATTTTAATAGACAATATCATAATATCTAAATTCTCCTCTCAAGGAGTTGCCTCCCGATTTTTCAATATATAATATTTCATAAAGTTTGTGTATTCTAAGCCAATACCATATTCCTTCATTAATTTATTTACACATGTATAGATTAATAAAGACTTATTTGTTTAGAATGTCACCAAAATGAATTGTAATAACCCATAGTAAGAAGTACCCTATTATATCATATTATAAACAGTCACAAGCAATTAAATAGATTTCATACTATAATTAATTATTATCAGTTAGTTCATAATCATCCATTCTCTTGAACAATTTTGTTCACAACTTTTAACATCTTAAAATTAATTTGTTATACTAATTAAATGAGGTAAACCACCATCCAATGCTTTTATAAATTTATATGAATCATAATCAATAATATTAGTAATTATTATTAATATTTTTTTACTCATTAATTTACAAAAATAAGTCTATTTATATAGAAACTCCTTCCTTCCATTTATACCACAATCATACCAAAATATTTTCATTGACTTTATAATCAATTTAACATAATTTTGTAATCTAACATGCTACAAAATAATTATATTATAAACAAAAAAGATTAAGTTGGACAATAACTGATTTGAATATACCTAGATCAAAACTTATAAAAATTATTTGATGAGGCATATTAACAACAAAGTCCCCCCACCCCCATTCTTTTTTTTAAGTATATCTAAAACTCATTAACGACGGTATGAGGAATAAACAATGGTATGAGGAATTATGTTAATATATTTAGGGCTAGGAGTGAGAATGGGGGATGTCATTGCTCTAATTTTTTGTCCCATGGGATCCTATGAACTATTCGGAACATTTCCTAAATAAGCTTAGAACAGCCACTTCCTAGAAGGGAGATTAGAGTAGGACCAAAAGTTTGCACGAAGAGTTAAGATATTTTAGTGCTAAGTCGCATCCTTGCTTGTACTGTCAAGTTGTCAGAAGATTTCCTTCCAAAATATTTAGTGTTAGTATTAAATAAAGACACTTGCCAACATGCAGAAGTGTTATTTAATTTCTACTATAAAAAACTATCACCTGGTCCCTTGGACCATTCTACTATAAAAGGGCTCTTAAATTTTGTCAACAACAACTACCGAGAATGTACAGGAATACTCCCTCTATGGGACTACTAGGTAAGAGGTGGTTAATTTATTCAGGATTTCTATTCATTTCATTATTGTGAAAAAGTGTATAGCGTAACTTATATTTATTCAATGTTGCGGCCTTGCACAATAACTATTGCCCCTTCTATAAGAGAAAGGAAAAAGATGAACTACAACCTCTTGAAATTGTAATGGAGGTATCACAAAAATAGTCACTAGATGTCATTTCCGTACAACTACAGCCTTTACTAATATCATATCATTTCAGTACCACTTTATCAACAGATCCACTTCATATTGTTGCCTTATATGAGTTTATAGCTTCAAACTCTAGCTCACACACATGCCCAAAAAGAGGGCTTTTAATATCTTTGCCATAGAAGTATTTTGGGATAACACCATTCATACAACTACTCGACCTTTTTGGCATAATTTTACTGAGAATAAAAGCTCATGGATGCCATGGTTGCAGGATAAGAAACAAAATGGATTTGTTGAAAAGGCTTACAAAACTTTTTGATGCAGGAGCATCAATCCAATTTTCCCCAATTTTTTGTTTTGTCTTTAAATTTGAGTTTGGTGCTTTATTTTAAATCTTGAATGATGTCAAATAAACTTTAGCTCACATACATCCACGATACAAGAGAGGGAAGCTATGTGTAGTTAGCATTTCAATTATGTGAAACAAATTTTCAACTGGAAAAAATGGGCAGTTAAGGGGAGTGCAGAAAGTTCAAGACAAGCAGTTGAAGTTTGGTGCAGAAAGGAGATAAGGTGTTGAACATGGGAAAAGAAGGGTCGATGGTTTTGGAGGAGGCCCGAACTGGTGATGCAAAAGAAAAAGATCACAAAAAAGTGTGGGAAGAGTGATGGATAGGAGGAGGACCTAATGTGTTTCCTGGGAGAAGAAAATGTGAAGTGCATAAAAGGAAAAAGAATAGAAAGAAGGAAGGAGCAGTTAGAGGGGGCTGGCTATGCAGTCTATCGATTTGGTTGAGGATCGACCTCTTTGTGTTGGGTTTTGCATAATTACAATACAATAACTCAATGCCCTATCGTTGGTGAATGTTGTATTTTGACATTTGATTAAGGAATGCACTTGTAAGTTCAGGTTACCATTTTCCAAGGATTGGTTTTGTTGATTGGGGTAGCCCTTGATCTCTGTTGAATTTCATTGTTGTTTGTATTCCTTTAAATTTTGTGATTTTGCAAGAAGAAAGAGTTGGTTTATACTATGTTGCCCTTGAATATGAGTTACATAATTGATTGAACTCGGCTATAGGGAACTACCTCAATTTCTTGGGTATGTGTTGTCTTTTGTCACTTGTTCTTGTAGATAGTTGGAAAATAGACAAGGTTGTTATCATTTTTGGTATCAGAGCGAGAAAGATTTGGGAGTGTCAAAAGGTGTGACGAAGAAGTTAGTTATGTCCATCGATTCTTGGATAGATATGTGTTGTAGAACAATAGGTTAATGATAGGAACCTCGGTGCCAAAATACTGGACAGAGTACAAGAGAAGAGAAGCCCTAGGTGAGGTATCAAATAGACAGAAGAGGAAAGGTTAGAAGATGCATCAATATACTAAGAAGGAAAGCATCAAGAAGAAAGATAATATGACGAAACAAGATTCAGAGTTTGAAAGAGAAATGATAGAGTTGAGAAGAGATCTGGAGAGATACAAGTTATTGGTGAAGCAACGACTTGAGGGAAGAAGTCAAGAATATGATTGGGGTTGGCCATTGAAAAAGAATTTGAAGTGGCCTGTGCAGACAATTGTCAAGAAAAGAAGGGAGTAGAAGATGGTTGCCTTGAAAGAAGAAGAAGCCTTGTGGCATCATGAAGTTGACATGGAAGCAGAGCCGAAAGAAAAGGAAAAGAAGAAGAAAATGGAAGATGGAAAGGAAAATGTTGGTTAGGAGGATACAAAAAACTTTGAGAAGGAAAAAAATAGATGATGTACATGAAGATGAAGACACACAATTATTGATTGATGAAATATCAAGGAAACGAAGATTACCATTCCTTCGAGAGTAGCTTGGAAGAAGTTGGAGGAGCGTGCATGCAAGGTAAATGTTAAGCAAGTTGTTTTCGATGATTTTAGGAATGATGCTAATGAATCTTTGAAAGCAATTGTTGAAGGAGAGATTTTAAAAGTAGAAGATGAAAAGGATGTGAAATCAAATGGTGACAATGACTTATATGAATGGGAGATGGAGTTTTGGAGGCTTGTAGATGAAAAAGACATAATAAGGAGAAGATTCAAACAAAAAAGAAAAACGAATGAAAATAGGTTGAGCACATGACCATTGTTCGATAATGATGTCGAAAGACATGAAAGAAGAGAATGAAGGTGATTTCTGGTTGGAGATCTCATGTGCAGAAGCACGTGCTTCTTTTTGTCTCTTGGGGAGTTTGATGCAGGAGCCTCAATCCGTTTTTCCCCAATTTTTGGTTTGCTCTTTAAATTTGAGTTTGGTGCTTTATTTTAAATCTTGATTGATGCCAGATAAACTTTAACTCACATATATCCACAATACAAGAGAGGGAAGTTATGTGTAGTTACCATTTCAGTTATGTGAAATAGATTTTAATTGAGAAAAATTGGGTAGTTAAGAGGAGCACAAATAGTTCAAGACAAGTAGTTGAAGTTTGGCGTAGAGAGGAGATAAGGCATTGAACATGGGGAAAGAAGGGTCAATGGTTTTGGAGGAGGCCCAAACTGGTGATGCAAAAGAAAAAAATCACAAAAAAGTGAGGGAAGAGTGATGGACAAGAGGAGGACCTAATGTGTTGCCTGGGAGAAGAAAATGTGAAGTGCATAAAAGGAAAAAGAATAGAAAGAATGATGGAGCGGTTAGAGTGGGTTGGTTGTGTAGTCTATCAATTTGGCTGAGGATAGACCTCTTTGTGCTGGGTTTTGCATAATTACAATACAATAACTTAGTGCCCTATCGTTGGTGAACGTTGTATTTTTCCATTTGATTAAGGAATGCACTTGTAAGTTCAAGTTACCATTTTCCAAGGATCGGTTTTGTCGATTGGGGTAGCGCTTGATCTTTGTTGAATTTCATTGTTGTAATTTTGTGATTGTGCAAGAAGAAAAAGTTAGTTTATATTATGTTGCCCCGAATATGAGTTACATAATCGATTGAACTCGGCCGTACGGAACTATCTCGATTTCTTGGGTATGTGTTGTCTTTTGTCACTTGTTCTTGCAGATAGTTGGAAAACAAACAAGGTTGATGTCATCACTTTTAAGAAAGTATGATTAGCAAGTGAAAATTCCATTATGCGATGTCTACTAGCATCCTCCCTGCTTGTGCAAGGTGGGTACGGACATGGAGATGCAGTTACGTTAAGTTAGGTGAAGATTATCTTAGGATGGGCTTGTATAGTATTTTACACATTATTTTCACAATAAATACTATTGTCGGTGATGATAGACACAATCTCATGATTTTCTGCACAAAGTCTTTCTGCACAAAGTCTTTGTTAAAGACAAAATTAAGATAGAGAATAATGCACAAAATAACACTATCAAATTTTAGTGGATAACAATTCTTTATATCAACAACAATATCATTGATTATCGATTGGATTCCATTATATCATCTCAGCAATAATGCTATCGATAATAACAAGCGAAGATTGGATACCCATAACAAAACACCACTATTGAAGGTCGATTATGATGTTCATTGCACTATTTCAAATCATTAAGTTGTAGAGTGTTGAAACCACCCACGGGGCAGTGGTAAATTCATAATAATTCCTAACTACAATCATAACAATTATGGGCATAGAACAAATCCCTTTATGGTTCGTTGAAACTTACATCCATTAAATTTATGGTTCGATTTAACTTAAGTATCTCCAAGGCTCACAACCCTGAGCAATCTCTTATAATATATGTTTTTGAACGTTTACTCACCCTTACTAACGAGTGAAAGCTTTAATGTTTACCGACCTAAGTAGTCTCAATATGATGTTATCGTTCCTCTGATAGAGATTTTCTTACACTACATAGATATGCTTTATTACAAAATATAAATGAAAGTATGCATCATTTTCTTTTTGATGCAGATTTGTGCAGTCGATAAAGAATTGAGAAGAAAACCAGAACCTATGTGTGGTGATTCAATCAAGTTCGGTTGAGGATAATTGCCAAGTTTTTAACTTGGATTGTTTTTAACTTGTATGCAATCCAAGTAAAAACTTGGCAATTATCCTCAACCGAACTTGATTGTATCACCACACATTTCAAGAGTTTGAATTTGACTTGTATTTAATCTATTTATTATCTTCACTAGTCATCATGTGTCAACCTAAGTGTGAAATATGTTAATTTGAGTGCTAGGGTGTTGTATAAAAGAAACACTATAATTCATAAAAAAAATATTTAGAATTGAGATACAATTTTCAAATTGTTTCAAAAGAGCATCACATTGCATTGTTAGATTACATCATCTACTTAATTAATAACAAATGTGTAAATTTTAATGATCAGATAAATGCACAGAAAATTAATTCAAATCAGATGCAAAGACACAGCAGATACCCTGGGAAAACCCTCCTCTTGAGGGAGAAAAACCCAGCAACAATATATCACTTATATATTGAATTGTCACAAGAATGATCTTCTTACAAGAGGCCAAGATTCAGGCCCAAATACAAGCATCAATAGATGATGCAACACAACAATAAGAGAATGCAATTCGCTGAAGAAGAACTCAGACTTCTAAACAATATAGAATTGCCTTGTGAAGAGCTCACACTTAGACTATAATGGATATATTCAAACTTGACTTGAAACTTGATGATTACAATGAAGAGCATCATCTAATATATATACAATATTGAGAGAAAGACGTGTCTCTTCCCAAACAGGTCGGCCACAAGCAAGAAGACGTCCTTCTTCGAAATCGTGCCCCTTGAACAAGGTCGGCCTTGTTAATAAAATGCGCCTCTTCATTTAATATTTATTTTCTTAACAAAAGAAGTGACATGAAAAATCGTGCCTCTTGAGTCTCTATAAATTAAATAGCTTAGAGCTATTATTTAATTTACACCAATAAGAAGATCGCTAGAATATAACTCCAGACATTACATGTAACATCAACACTCCCTCTCAGCTAGGGAGTAAAAATTCCAGCTACACAGGACATATCACCTCAACGTGATGTCTATCATTATGGCTACAACCATAAGTGAACAAGAAGAATATCACCTCATCGTGATATCAGATATCTCCTCAACACGATATCAACCATAATGGCTACAACCATACTATGGTGTGTACAAGTGTTCATCACTTACATGATGTTGTCACCTCAACATGACTTTTCACCATGGCCCTCCTAGAGGGTGAAACACAAGTACAAAATATGTCATGGAGTCACACACATGACATCCACCATGACTCGGCTCAAAGGGTGGAAACAAGGGCTTTCACCTCAAATCTCAAAGAGAAATGCATTAACAAGGGCTTGCACCTCAAATTCCTCCATCTCAGAGGAAAATGCATTTAAAAGGGATTTCACCTCGAACTTCTCTCACAGAGAAGAACTCATTAAACAGGCTCACTAATACTGAGACTCTTTCTCAGTCAAGGTTGGATTCTCCACCATACCAAGCTTATCTCGAAAGTACAAAAATTTATCCTGGAGAGAGGCTTGGTGATAATATCGGTCGTCTGCTCATCAGTGCTGATGTACCTCAACTATACAACCTTCCGCAGTACCATATCTCTAATGTAGTGGTACTTGATCTCAACGTGCTTGGTTCTGTCATGGAACACAGGATTGACAGAAAGCTTCACACAACTCTGATTATCACAATGAATGATAGTAGGCTCCATTGCTTGTCCAAACAATCCTTCAAGGAGCTTACGAAGCCACACTGCTTCCCGAGTTGCCATACAAGCTACAATATATTCTGCCTCTGCTATACTCAATGCTACAAATGACTGCTTCCTGCTGCACCAGGAAATTATAGCAGAACCCAAATTGAAGCAACAACCAGAGGTGCTCTTCTGATCTGTGACACACCCTGCCGAATCAGAATCTGTATAGCCATGTAACTCCAACTCTGCATCTGAAGAATACCTCAACCCATATCCAACTGTGCCACGCAAGTATCTCAGGATATGTTTAGCTAAAACAAGATGTATTTGTCTCGGATCACACATAAACTGGCTAAGTGCACTCACTGCATAGCAAATATCAGGTTCAGTGTTAACTAGATACATCAAGGACCCAATCAGCTGTCTGTACAATGTAGGATCCACCAAGTCTAAACTGGCTGCAGCCTCCTTCAATTTATGTAGGTTGGTCTCCATAGGTGTAGACATGGATTTGCAATCCATCATACCAAATCTCCTAAGTATATCAATGGTGTACTTCCCTTGACTTAGAATCATCTTATCTAGTTTCTGCCAGACTTCTAATCCAAGGAAGTAATGCATGAGCCCAAGGTCCTTCATCTCAAATTCTGAAGTCAACTCCTTCTTGCACTCAAGAATTAAGTGATCTTCTCCAGTAAGAATCAAATCATCAACATATAAGACCAATATTAATGCATCACCATTGATTACCTTGAAGTAGAGATTTGAATCAGCATCATTCTTCAAGAAACCCAAACTTGACAGGTAATGATCAATCCTTTCATACCAAGCACAAGGAGCCTTGTTACATCCTAATTTTATAGCTACTATTGCATAGGGCAATTGAATGTAATGTTTGAATCTTTATGATGAATAAAACACGTTTGATTGTGTTATTAAATGAATGTGTCCTATTTGAATGATGGTTTGATTTGATTGTTACTTCTAATGATTTAATTCTTAATTAAATGTAGCATATAAGTTATGGATAATGTTATTCTAACTTGTGAGATGTTTTTACCTTGTTATGAGCATATGACTGCTGGTGTCATGTCATGGTGTGCAGGTATGAAGATTGTTCCTCCGGGCAGAGGAGAGACATCATTCAGGGAGGAACTTGGTCGGGTAAATAGTAACGATTACCAAATTGAGCATACACACACGTACTATAGATTGAGTAAGCCAAGTCTATTTGTCGAGATAATGGTAAGTCATCCATAGGCTCGTTTATTGACCTTAAGGTTCTAAATTCACTTCTTTATGTTTTAGGAGATGTGATTGTTTAAAACTTCAGACTTGCTATACCATGACCCAAGTATGAATGATGTGAAAGTTATGTGTTTATGATTGATTGGGAACACACGTACATCTATACATTGAGAACACGTATTTATATGTACAGACATATCAATACATGTGTACGCTAAGCAGACGGATATGCTCATACACATGTGTCGACATGTATGTACGCATACATACGTATACACAGGTGTATATAAGTACACATTCTGCCTGATGTTTGTGGTGAAAATAATATTTAATATTATTGCCTAGAAAATTTACATATATATTTATGTATAAATGTATATATTAATGATGTGATTAAATTATGGATAAATACATAAATACATTTAAGTACCTATGTAAATATATTATATATTTATATATTTAGAAATATTACACTTAATTAAAATACATATATGAATAAATATATAAATGTGTGATATTAAAATGTGAAATGTATAAATTTAAATGACACATAAAAATATTTAATAGAATAGAAATTGAACACAAAGGATTTAAATCCTTTAACAATAGTGAAATATTTCGATTTTGATCTCATTATGGTAATCGAGCCTTTTAATTGAGATAATCAAATCAAAGTAAAGTCAAATTTTTTATAGAAGAACATTTGAATAGAAGAATATACGTTTTTTTTTAAAAGTTCATGAAAAGTTGCCTGTGAAAGTCACGCACTTGGAGAAAAACGCGTCTAAAGCGCGCGGATGGAGAACTGGACCTTGAATGGTGCAAATGTTGATCTTAAGGCCATGAAATGGCGACGTGGGAACGTTTGAAACTTGACCTTTTCATCTGGAATGAACTTCCTAATTTATTGCAACAAAATAACCTAAAAACTGAAAATGCCTTGAGCTGTCAAATCCGCCATGTGAGAGTTGAAGAATCTTAATTTGCTGGCTTAAAAGGAAGTCGATTCATCTCTATTATAATGACTTAGGGTTTAAGAACTCGCCAAGTGTCTTTTTGACTAATTCTGGGCACTTGTTGTCAATCTGCATGCCTTCTTAAGTGGAAAACTGTTGCAATTCGGGTATATAAATATACACGCCTTCCATTCATTGCAGATACACATTGAGCAATCTGAGTTTAGTGTTTAGAGTCGTCCCTGTTCATTCTATAACTCACAGTTTATAATTCAAAGTTGGCTCTCATTTTAAGAGTTCAAAAAATATTTTCTGAGTGATTCTCTTTAGCTGTGAGTGAGTTTTATTACTGATGAGAGAAGCTTTTCATATTTTCTGGGAGCATATCTCACCAATTGCTGAGAGACATCCCCTGTTATTATCTTCACCGTTTCTGAGTTCACAGTAAGAAGTTAAGATTACTCTTCAACTGTATATCATTTGCAAGTGATCAATTTCTGAGGAGTTAGAGACTGGTTTGAGAGTGCTGGAAGTATTTTGTTGGAGGTTTGAGGAGCTGCAAACACATTCAAGGTCATCCTCTTAAGGGAAAAGGCATATACCAGGCATGTTGTTTCTTCTTTCATGTTATGGAGCGTATTTCTTGATATATATCTAAAAGAGTAAATATTGAATGTACATAGTTAGGGAATTGCATTGAGTTCAATACTTCAGTAACTAAGATAAACAAGAAATGGTTCTATGTTGCACCATGTAAGTAAATTACCTTAAGGAATAGCTATGCATGTTTTCCAAAGTGTATACCTGATAATGTAAGAGTGTGTTTTGCATTAAAGTGAGAATTATGTATGAACTCCATATGAAGAGTATATAGGGATTCAATGATTTAAGGAATCGTGAAAAAGAGATTATATGAGTAAAAAGCTTAAGAGATTAGTTTACTTATCATACATTAAAGAGAAATAATGGGAAAAGATAAAATGGAGGGATTTGTTTTCATTTTGAATGAATATTGCATGTTGTGTATGATCTCTATATAAGGAGAATACGTAGATGTACTTATTATCTACTAGGATCGAAATGAAGGCAGAATCAAGTAAAGTCTTTTAGCTTAAGTTATTAGGATAACCGAGACAAGCTAAGTACTCCTAGGATAAAGAATTCCTAATTAGGAGGATTGATATAAGACACTTGTAGACTGTTTCATTTCTAGTAGGTTCATACGATTGTAGGATGTCTGGGATGACGGTTTCATCCATTGAAGGACAAAACCTATGCATAGAGTAAGGAAGCCTCAAGTCAAATCGGCCCTGAGTAGTGTTTATGATAGATGACCTTCATTCGAAGTACTGAATGAGAACACTTTGGCCAAAGTAGTGAAAGGTACGACATCCACTTAGGAGTGAGATAATTGAGACTACACTGTCAGTTCATTGTGATCTGAGTACTAGATCGAGATTGTGAAATAGCAAGGTTCTAGTTGTGTAGGACACAACACTATGCTCAATTGGTAATCATTAAAGGATACCCTACCAATCTCTTCTTTGAAGGGAGGGCCATCTATCTAACGATAGGTGTGCAGGGGATTGCATTATAAGTCCGTGGTTGGTGGAAAAGCACCCAAGTGATGTTTTTCCTCCACACCAGGCAATCGATGTACTAAGATTTGAAAGGACGATCTCTTGGACCTTCTTACTTCTATTTGTACAAAAGCTTACGAGCTATGTATGTAACTGTATTACTTTTGAACTCTGATTTATATTTGCAATGAAAATGAAATTCATGTGGAAACATATTGTAAATTGTACGTATTTATCAATAAAGAAAGGAAAAATGTTATTGTATTGTCTTTGTTACTTGTTACCTTAACATGTTTAAAGTGAGAATTGGAAAATTTTAATTTACGCAAGAATTAGGTCGTTACATGTGGTATTAGAGCTACCAGGTTCTGCACTGAAACCTATGAGCTCATTACGCAACAATGTGTAAACCTTATTAGAAGATAATGGTTGAAAAGTTCTTGTGCCACAACGGCAAGAGAAAAGAACTTAGAGAGGTGAAAAGGAAAAATGAGATCCTTAGTAACTTATGTAAACTGGAATGAGTTAAAAGTTAACCTTAGAAAATGAACTCCTAAACCAACAAATGTCACCTAGAATTGCGGAAGTATATGCAATTAGGTTAGGTAGAAAGGTTAGGATGAATAACCAAGTTATACCTTTATCCAACAAAATAGTTTATGACTCCAAGGAAAAAGAAGGAATATGATAAACTTTTGTAGTTGCAAACTATAGTTATAAAGAGTTGGGAACTTTTGGATTTGATTAGAACAAGTACAAGTCTATGAAAATTTGAGAACGAAACAAGGGAATTAATGTTGAAGTTAAGACATTGGGGCGACAATGGAAATTGTCGGATGAGAAACCACTAAAAAACCTAGGAAAAGATAGAGTAACCAGGCTGCACGGAATGTGGCAAGGTAGTGTCTAGTATACTGAGAAATGAAGATCAGATGTCATCATTGGTAGCACATACATACTCTCTTTAGATTCCAGAGGAAAATGTTAGAACATAAGACAGATCAATTTGATTATGTTAGTAGAACTAACATAATGTTCTAAGTGGATAAACTCATCAAAGTAATCAACGTTTTTGGAAAAACTTGACTTACAAGATTTTTATTTTAAATAATATATTGTGGACAAGTAGTTGCCTAGAATCCTAAAAGGGTATTTCAGTTTAGCAAATAATGATAGGATTGCATAAACCATGATCATACTTGAAACGTTCAGTTGAGCGAATGTACAAAATATTATAGTCAATAAGCGAAAGTGATAAAACAAAACTTGCATGAAAATCTTGTGAATGTATGTTTTTTATGTTTTCCTAAAAGATAGTTAAAAATTTAATTAGGCTAACTTGTATTAAACATTCAAGGCTAAGTGAACTTTTAAATCATGGTGAAAGTGTATGAGAGGATAAGAAATATTCCTGGAACAAGTCGTGAAGAGGAACAAGAACCAACAAGAATAGAAGCAAAGTTGGAACAGATTTTGGCAAGATTGTCCAATCTTGAAAAGGAAAAAGCAGTTGAGATACCTATCACCAATAATGAAGAGGAAAGTTTTCCGCATGGAGAAGGCATTAATCATAACCATGAGAAGGAGAAATCTCCAACTCTGTCTATTAAGAAGAAGAAGAAACAAGTGTCCACTGAGTTAACAAAGGATATGAAGAAGATATACCCTCCAAAATTTGATGGAAGTGTCAGAGGTGATGAAGTTGAAACCTGGTTAGTACAAATGGAAAAGTACTTTGAAATAAGAAATTATGACGAAGTTACTAAAGCAACTTGGGGTGCTTATCAGTTAGCAAGTGAAGCCTCTAACTGGTGGATTAACAAGAAACTAGAATTAGACATAAATTCCTGGAAGCTAACTTGGGAAGAGTTCGTCGAGATTTTTCGTAAGCGGTGGTTGCCACAACTTTATTATGACCAAAAACTCTCTGACTTCCAAGAATTGAGGCAAGGGACCATGTCAGTCAACGAGTACTGGGAGAAGTTTACTCGGCTTCTTCAATATGTTCCCATCTATCATAAAGATGAACGATTCTGGATTAGGAAATTCATCTTGGGACTGAACAAAAATATTGGAGGTGAAGTCGATATGCATGGACCGACCACAATGGACCTTGTGTATGAAAAAGCCATTAAGCGGGAACAAAAGCTTAAGGCAGACTCCAATCATTATGAAGGAGAAGAACAAAAGAAGGAAACTGAAGTTCCCGACAAGATTGCCCCCAAGAAGGAAGAATTTGCGCAAGATGCAGCAAGGAAAAAGGGGAAGAGATCTCGCTTCAATGAGAAGGAATTTAGAAGAGACTGGAAAAGAGACAACTCCAGGTATAATGACACTAGAAAAGCTAGTGAAGGTGATAATAAAACTGGGGAAATCATAGAGAAAAGAGGACCAAGAGTAGGATGCTTTATTTGTAGAGGTAATCATTATGCAAATGAATGCCCTAGCAAAACTTTTGCACCCAGCATGGCAATTCACTACCTACCCAAAAGGCCATGTTTCAGCAGAGGAAAAACACTACCATGAGTAATGGACAAGTTGATGTCCAGATTACGCCAATCAAACATTCTTGAAACTTTCAAGAGTGTAGAATAAATGTAGAGTCATGTTTTATGCTTTTGAATAATACCTTAGTTCATCGGGGACGATGATTCCTAAGGGGGGAAGTATGTTACATCCTGATTTTATAGCTACTATTACATAGGGCAATTGAATGTAATGTTTGAATCTTTATGATGAATAAAACATGTTTGATCGTGTTATTAAATGACTGTGTCTTATTTGAATGATGGTTTGATTTGATTGTTACTTCTAATGATTTAATTCTTAATTAAATGTAGCATATAGGTTATGGATAATGTTATTCTAACTTGTGAGGTGTTTTTACCTTGTTATGAGCATATGACTGCTAGTGTCATGTCATGGTGTGCAGGTATGAAGATTGTTCCTCCGGACAGAGGAGAGACATAATTCGGGGAGAAACTTGGTCGAGTAAACAGTAACGATTACCAAATTGAGCATACACACACATACTATAGATTGAGTAAGCCAAGTCTGTTTGTCGAGATAACGGTAAGTCATCCATAGGCTTGTTTATTGACATTAAGGTTCTAAATTCACTTCTTTATGTTTTAGGAGATGTGATTGTTTAAAACGTTAGACTTGCTATACCATGACCCAAGTATGAATGATGTGAAAGTTATGTGTTTATGATTGATTGGGAACGCACGTACATATATACATTGAGAACACGTATTTATATGTACAGACATATCAATACATGTGTACGCTAAGCAGACGGATATGCTCATACACATGTGTCGACATGTATGTACGCATACATACGTATACACAAGTGTATATAAGTACACATTCCGCCTAATGTTTGTGGTGAAAATAATATTTAATATTATTGCCTAGAAAATTTACATATATATTTATGTATAAATGTATATATTTATGTATAAATGTATATATTAATGATGTGATTAAATTATGGATAAATACATAAATACATTTAAGTACCTATGTAAATATATTATATATTTATATATTTAAATATATGTATTAATATTAAGGTAATATTTACATATATGTAAATATATATATATCACGATATAATGTCGGAAAATATATATATTTATATATTTAGAAATATTACACTTAATTAAAATACATATACGAATAAATATATAAATGTGTGATATTAAAATGTGAAATGTATAAATTTAAATGACACATAAAAATATTTAATAGAATAGAAATTGAACACAAAGGATTTAAATCCTTTAACAATAGTGAAATATTTCGATTTTGATCTCATTATGGTAATCGAGCCTTTTATTTGAGATAATCAAATCAAAGTAAAGTCGAAATTTTTATAGAACATTTGAATAGAAGAATATACGTTTTTTTTGAAAAGTTCATGAAAAGCTGCTTGTGAAAGTCACGCGTTTGGAGAAAAACGCGTTTGAAGTGCGTGGATGGAGAACTGGACCTTGAATGGTGCAAATGTTGATCTTAAGGCCATGAAATGGCGACGTGGGAACGTTTGAAACTTGACCTTTTCATCTGGAACGAACTTCCTGATTTATTGCAACAAAATAACCTAAAAACTGAAAACGCCTTGAGCTGTCAAATCCGCCATGTGAGAGTTGAAGAATTCTTAATTTGCTGGCTTAAAAGGAAGTTGATTCATCTCTATTATAATGACTTAGGGTTTAAGAACTCACCAAGTGTCTTTTTAACTAATTTTGGGCACTTGTTGTCAATCCGCATGCCTTCGTAAGTGGAAAACTGTTGCAATTCGGGTATATAAATATACACGCCTTCCATTCATTGCAGATACACACATTGAGCAATCTGAGTTTAGTGTTTGGAGCCGTCCCTGTTCATTCTATAACTCACAGTTTATAATTCGAAGTTGGCTCTCATTTTAAGAGTTCAAAAAATATTTTCTAAGTGATTCTCTTTAGCTGTGAGTGAGTTTTATTACTGCTGAGAGAAGCTTTTCATATTTTCTGGGAGCATATCTCACCAATTGCTGAGAGACATCCCTCCCCTATTATTATCTTCACCGTTTCTGAGTTCACAGTAAGAAGTTAAGATTACTCTTCAACTATATATCTTTTGCAAGTGATCAATTTTTGAGGAGTTAGAGACTGGTCTGAGAGTGTTGGAAGTCTTTTGTTGGAGGTTTGAGGAGCTGCAAACACATTCAAGGTCATCCTCTTAAGGGAAAAGGCATATACCAGGCATGATGTTTCTTCTTTCATGTTCTAGAGCGTATTTCTTGATATATATCTAAAAGAGTAAATATTGAATGTACATAGTTAGGGAATTGCATTGAGTTCAATACTTCAGTTAAGATAAACAGGAAATGGTTCTATGTTGCACCATGTAAGTAAATTACCTTAAGGAATAGCTATGCATGTTTTCCGAAGTGTATACCTGATAGCATAAGAGTGTGTTTTGCATTAAAGTGAGAATTATGTATGAACTCCATATGAGGAGTATATAGGGATTCAATGATTTAAGGAATCGTGAAAAAGAGATTATGAGTAAAAAGCTTAAGAGATTAGTTTACTTATCATACATTAAAGAGAAATAATGGGAAAAGATAAAATGGAGGGATTTGTTTGCATTTTGAATGACTATTGCATGTTGTGTATGATCTCTGTATAAGGAGAATACGTAGATGTACTTATTATCTACTAGGATCAAAATGAAGGCAGAATCAAGTAAAGTCTTTTAGCTTAAGTTATTAGGATAACCGAGACAAGCTAAGTACTCCTAGGATAAAGAATTCCTAATTAGGAGGATTGATATAAGACACTTGTAGACTGTTTCATTTCTAGTAGGTTCATATGATTGTAGGATGTCTAGGATGACGGTTTCATCCATTGAAGGACAAAACCTATGCATAGAGTAAGGAAGCCTCAAGTCAAATCGGACCTGAGTAGTGTTTATGATAGATGACCTTCATTCGAAGTACTGAATGAGAACACTTTGGCCAAAGTAGTGAAAGATACGACATCCACTTAGGAGTGAGATAGTTGAGACTACACTGTCAATTCATTGTGATCCAAGTACTAGATCGAGATTGTGAAATAGAAAGGTTCTAGTTGTGTAGGACACAACACTATGCTCAGTTGGTAATCATTAAAGGATACCCTACCAATCTCTTCTTCGAAGGGAGGGCCATCTATCCAATGATAGGTGTGCGGGGGACCGCATTATAAGTCCGTGGTTGGTGGAAAAGTGCCCGAGTGATGTTTCTCCTCCACAACAGGCGACCGATGTACCAAGATTTGAAAGGACGGTCTCCTGGACCTTCTTACTTCTATTTGTGCAAAAGCTTATGAGCTATGTATGTAACTGTATTACTTTTGAACTCTGATTTATATTTGCAATGAAAATGAAATTCATGTGGAAACATATTGTAAATTGTATGTATTTATCAATAAAGAAAGGAAAAATGTTATTGTATTGTCTTTGTTACTTGTTACCTTAACACGTTTAAAGTGAGAATTGGAAAATTTAAATTGACGAAAGAATTAGGTCGTTACAAGCCTGCTTAAGACCATACAAGGCCTTCTTCAACTTGAAAACATGTGACTCCTTCCCATGAACCTCAAATCCATCAGGTTGCTCTATATAAACCTCTTCCTCAATCACTCCATTGAGAATGGTTGTCTTCACGTCCATCTGGTGAATCTTCCATCCTCTAGATGCAGCAATAGCAATGATGGTTCTGACAGAAGTATAGCGAGCAACAAGAGCAAATGTTTCTTCGTAATCAACTCCCTCTTTCTGAGAAAACCCATGAGCCACAAATCTTGCTTTGTACTTCTTAATACTCCCATCTGTAGCATGCTTGATCTTGAAGAGCCATTTAGAAGATACCACAGACTTGCCCTCGGGTCTAGGAACAATGTCCCAAACATCATTCTTAAGAATTGATTGATACTCCTTTGCCATAGCATCTCTCCAAACCTGATGACTAGCTTCCTCAACACAGGTAGGCTCAGATTCTATAATCTTACTCATTAAGGTGACATAACTGGAGAACTTATGTGGCCTTTTACTTTCTCTGAATGTGCCTCTAGGAGCTATAAAAATTTCAGCCTCTTGCATGGTACGCCTGGCCCATAGAGGTCTCTTTCTCCCAATAACAATGTCAGTAGGCCCATCAGTAGGTTCCAAGGGTTCAGCGGGATCAATATCTTCTTTTGGTTCTAAAGTCTCCCTCTGAATCTCAGGAGTATGGTCAACTTACATATCCTGAGGAGACTCTTCATTATTGATCTCCATATGAACCCCCCTGGATCTCCTAAATGCAACATCTTCCTCGAATATAACATCCCTACTGATCTCGATCAACTTCTATCCTAGAATGTATATTTTGTAGGCTTTTGATGTCTCACTGTAGCCCACAAATATTCCCTTCCTGCCAAAAGGCTCCAACTTAGTTCTCTTTTCCTTTCGGACGTGAACATAGACAGGACATCCAAAGATCCTCAAGTGACTGACTTCAGGCTTCTTCCCTATAAAGGCTTCTTCCAGAGTCATATTCTCCAAGACCTTATGGGGACTTTTGTTCTGTACATATACAACCGTCCTGGAAGCTTCTGCCCATAAGAAGGTTTGCAAATCTTGATCATGGATCATGGCCTTCGTTGCTTCCACGATCGTCATGTTATTTCTTTCTGCAACACCATTCTGTTGAGGATTATAGGGGACACAAAACTCCCTCTTAATCCCTGCATCAATACAAAAATTCTGAAAACTGCCAGAGGTGTATTCTCCACCATTATCAGATCTGAGGACCTTAATTCTTTTACCAGAAAGATTTTCTACCAAGGCTTTAAATTCCTTAAACCTATCTAACACTTCCTCAGACTCTTTAGCTTTCAAAAAATAAATCCAAGTCTTCCTAGAGTGATCATCAATAAAAAGAACATAATACAAGAATCCACTCGAAGACGGAATAGACATAGGACCACATAAATCAGAATGAATAAGGTCTAAAATACACTTAGATCTATTTTCTCTACTATGAAAATGGGCTTTTATATTCTTACCCAAAGTGCAACCCTTGCAAGTACCTTTGTGCTCTTGGTTGAACTTAGGAAGGCCCAACACCATCTTCTCCATGATAGGTAAGGCTCAGAAGTGTAGGTGAGCCAATCTCCGATGCCAAAGATCACATAGACTTGAAGAATCATGAACCAAAGCTTGTAGAGGACGTGTGCAGACCCTGTAAAGGCTTTCATGTCTAACTCCAATTACTTGAGTATCCTTGAAGCTAGAGTTCTTCGTCCACACTAGAACTTTGCCTTTGGAGAAGGCAACTTGATATCCTTTATCTTCCAAGCCTGAAATAGAAATAAGATTGCACTTGATTCCAGGAACATAAAGAACATTACTCAACTGAAGTGTGATGCCAGAATCCAAATGAAGTGTAGAGGTCCCAATTCCTTTCACGGAGTAGCTAGCATCATCTCCAATGATGACTTGCTCGGAAGACTCCTTCTCCAATAAACTTGATAAGTGCTCCTTAAAACCAGTGATGTGTCATGAAGCACCACTATCGATCAACCAAGTGTTGGTGTCGGTAGGTACACTACTTGACAATGCCGAGTAGAACAAATATTCACTTGAATTCTTTTGCGGAGAAGCATCATCAACATCCGCCACAATGACTTGTTGCTTAGGTCTAGTTGGACAATGCTTAGCGAAGTGCCCAAACTTATCACATCTAAAGCATTGAATCTTGGACATGTCTCTCTTCTTGTTGAAGGAAGGTGCATCATCATTTCCCTTGTCTCGATTCCTCTTGAAGAATCCTTTCCTTCCATCTTTTCCTTTCTTCTTTGAAGCATGGGAGGCGAGAACATGAATGTCTTCATTCTTTGAACTTTGACCAACGCCTCTTGCCAACAACCTTGATTCTTCTTGAATGCAATCAGATCTTAGGCGATCAAACTTAGGAAATTTTGATCTTGCACTAATTCCCTGAATGCAAGATTCCCAAGACAAAGGTAGACCAATGAGAGTGAGCATAGTCAAGTCTTTGTCATCAACCATATGCCCTATTGTCGAGAGCTGATCTCTCAAATCTGCAATCCTCATAAAGTATGCAATCATTGATTCACCTTTCGCCATCTTCACATGATGTAGTTGTTTCAGTGCAAGTGCTCAACTGGTATTGTTGATTTCGTACATCTCTTCCAATGTTTTGAACATGTCTCTCACTATCTTCAACTTAGAGATGATAGGAACAATATGGTCCTTGACGGCATCAACCAATATCTTCATTGCTTTAATATCTTTCTTCACCCATTGTAACTTCTCTTCTTCCTCCTCAGGTTTAGGAATGCTAGACTCCACGAACTCACCCAAGTCATTTTCACGCAAGGTAAGCATGATCTGAAATCTCCATGATGTGAAGTTAGATGCTCCCTCGAGTCTATCCTCAATCTTCAAACCATTCACCATCTTGACTAAATTAGACAAATGAACAAATAGGGTATTGTTGATTAGGGATAAATCTGATCACGATCCTCTCAAACCTGCTCTGATACCATGTAAATTTTAATGATCAGATAAATGCACAGAAAATTAATTCAAATCAAATGCAAAGACACAACAGATACCCTGGGAAAACCCTCCTCTTGAGGGAGAAAAACCCAACAACAATATATCACTTATATATTGAATTGTCACAAGAATGATCTTCTTACAAGAGGCCAAGATTTAGGCCCAAATACAAGCATCAATAGATGATGCAACACAACAATAAGAGAATGCAATTTGCTGAAGAAGAACTCAGACTTCTAAACAATATAGAACTGCCTTGTGAAGAGCTCGCACTTAGACTATAATGGATATATTCGAACTTGACTTGAAACTTGATGATTACAATGAAGAGCATCATCTAATATATATACAATATTGAGAGAAAGACGTGTCTCTTCCCAAACAGGTCGGCCACAAGCAAGAAGACGTCCTTCTTAGAAATCGTGCCCCTTGAACAAGGTCGGCCTTGTTAATAAAACGTGCCTCTTCATTTAATATTTATTTTCTTAACAAAATAAGCGACATGAAAAATCGTGCCTCTTGAGTCTATAAATTAAATAGCTTAGAGCTATTATTTAATTTACACCAATAAGAAGATCACTGTAATATAACTCCAGACGCTGCATGTAACATCAGCAAAATGGACATTCAATATGGTTTCTTGGAGTGCCTTCCATTTTTGTCCAAATTGTTGATTTAGATTTAGGGGTTTGACAAAAGGAGAAGATCCTTGCTCATCGAACTCGCAAAAGTGTTCATCAACACCACCTATTTTTTAGACATAGGTTCCAAACATTTAGATGAGTAAGTTGGATATATCAAAATGTTTTGAGGTTATTTTCATGAGTACACATTAAACTTGCAAATAAGCTTAATTTCTATGACACAAAAAGTAGTTTCCTAGATGATATTATACCCCAAACACAAAAAAAAACATTTAATTGTTTGTTAGAATTTTCTAATTTTGAATCTAATTATTGAGCATCATTTTAAATCATTGAGTATAATCTTCAACATTTAATACTCTTGTAAGTCCTCACCTCATATGTATTTAATACAACCCTAATTTGTTATATGCTTTTCTTGAATTGATGATTAGAAATATTGTGGGATAAATAAGGTGATCTTTTGGCAATACTCTTGCATTCCTTTTTGACATTATGTTTTATTGTCACTACCATGAAGGTGGAACACACTCGTATAATGTGGAATACAATTGAAATTTTAAATAGATTCTTATATAGTTAAAGTTTATAATATTTAGCTAACATATTAAGGTGATATACAATTGTTACTTATGATTGTGTTGGTAATGTGCAGGAAGGTAATGGTGTTAGCATGAGAAGGGAGAACCAACAAGAGCAAATAAAAAAAAGACTTATTCTTGAGGATATAATTTGACCCCATTTGGGGCCTAGAAACAAGTAGAGTTAATGTATTAGAAGACTAAGGTTGTGAGGGCATTTAATTGGGATTCTTGTGAGGTGTAAGTTGGGGATTAGGTCTTGGGAACCCCTAGCTAAGTTTGAAACTAGGATGGACCCTTGAGTGTGCTTTTAATGAGAGTTGTTGGTCAATTTTTTTGGTTAGGGGGCAAAAATAGACCCCCTCAGGTCTATACCTTTGGGGTAGGGACGAAATGGACATGCTATAGTGCCCCTAGAATATGATTTAACCCTTGAAATGTCCTCATAATGAGATGTGACGAGTTTTGATGTGAGGATAGGGTTGAAAGATTGAGGGGGTTTCCAACTGCATGTTTCCCTCTTAAATAAGGAAAAGACCCTCATTAATGAAGGGGCGTACACTCCACACCTCCCCATCTAAGAGTTGCAAGTTGAAACTCCTATATAGTTGGAGAGGAAGAATGAGTGGGGTGTTACCCACTTCTCCTTTTGGGGAACTTGAGTGGAGATGGTAGAAAGAGTGAGAAGAGGAGAGGAGTCCACCTCTTGGATAGATAGTGATTGAGATGGGTTGGCTTGGAGAGGAAAGATGGATACAAGAGTTCAGTTCCTTCATCTAAAGGAAAAGAGATAAGTTCTTCCTATTTCCATTTTCCCTTGTTTATTGGTTGTAAGAAGGTGACAGTGTATGGTTTATGGTTGAAAGTAGAAAGTAGATAACCTAGATGCAAGAAATTGGTGCTATGTTAGTTTTATCCTTTTTTTTAAAAAAAAAAGGAGAAAAGACTTCATTAATCATCATGGAGCTTAAAGAATTCCTTGCTCGAGGGTATGGCTAGAGCCCATGAGGCTCTATGACACCATTACGATAGGATGGAGAGCAAGCCTGGTTCAGTTGTTTTTCATTCTTTGTATTTCTTAAATTTAGTTTGTAATATGGAAAGCTATTGTTGTTTTTGTAACATGTAAGAAAGTGGGAAAAGAGCATGCCATTCTTTATGGTTTGTGCAATGTGTTCCTAGAAATTATGTGTAATATGGAAGGTTTTGTATTTGTTGCAATGAAAAATAAAAATAAAACAAAAAGGGGTACCTTATGAGTTGTGCTAAATTAGTTATGGAGACAAAGAGAGGATTCATTATAATTATGTATCCTTTAAGTTGCATTTTACAAAAAGAGAATCATTTATTCAAGTAATCATGAAAGATATAATTGATCATTGATTTTCTTCTTGACTTGGAAAAAGTAAATCCCTTTACTATGGAGGAGACATTGGACAGGGATAAACCTAAACATGATGGTTATCCTAAGATTTAGAATTGTAGCAAAATATTTCCCCTAAATATGTTAAAGGTATTAAGGGAACTCTATATGCATGGTCATATGTTTCCTTGTTTTTTTTTTAAAAGTAAATAAAGTATATATGTATGGAAATGAACTAAAAGATTTGTGCAAGTGCAAGTATATACTAAGCTGCCTCATTAAACCTTGTTAATAAGTAATCTTGGAATTTTCCATTGAAATACATTTTGACACAGGAATTAAATGATTTTAATTAATCTCCTGGAAATTTAGGTAGTACCACCTCATATCATATTATACATGAAGGGAGATAGAATTCACGAGCTTCTGTCTGATAATTCCAAAATATTAAATCTAATATAGAAAGAACATCATATAATAACTACTAGAATAAACCATTGTCATTCTCACGTGTAATCACTACTAAGCATTGATCAAGATAATCAAGCATATTGAACCTTAAACAAAGAAATTATTACAAGTATCAAAGGTATAGACAAAGGAGATAGAAATACATGCCACCAAATTTTTAGCCTATCTGTTGTCGATATTATGAGTGCGACTGTTATGATTAGGATTAGAATGATTTTGGAGTTTCCCTCAATAAGTCCCTCTCGAGTTCCTTTCTAACTGGGTGTTCTCACCTGTTTTTGTTCTGCTGTTATATGTACTAGGGGAGAGGGGCCCATAGTGAAGTGGGGTCCAATAATGGATATAGAAGTAGTCCTCAGTGGGCCCCATAGTGGAGCACCTTAATATCCAATTGCAAAACACTTTTTCTCCATAAAGTACACAAACTGACAAATCATGTGATGCCACGTTAGCGCACAAATAAAACATGACTTAGTGCACCACTATCAATCTCACTTTTTTTGGGGGCCTTTTTGGATACCTCAACAAAAAACATGTTGGTGTGGCATCATATTTGATGATGTGGCCCTAAAACAAAATATAGAAGCATGTGAGTTGCCAAATAAACTGTTGTACAAAATTAGGAATGATTTGAAATTTCCACATAGGATTTTGAGAAACGTAAAGTTAGGGTGCTCCACTATGGGCCCCTCTCCCCTAATGCAGCTTATATCTCTAATCTATAGTCTTCCTCAATATAATCCAATTAAAAAAAAAAGTTCTTTAGGGTTCGTAAGGATAATGCCTCGGTATATAAATTTGCGCAACACTGAGGGTTTAGTTGTTTCTCATGGATACCGTTCTTCAGCATCATGCTTAGCTTTTTGGTTCTAAAAGAATGAGCCCCTAACCATTTTTCTTGTACCGAGTCTTCTGCCAACATTATCTTCCACTTGAAAATGGGTTCCCTGAGTTTGTGTGGAAGGCATGCACCAACTTAACTCATCTCTTCGGAAGAGATTCTTAAAGCCTCAACGACCTTGATGGTTAATGAAAACAACTCTATCCAAACCTTTTTTCCTCTGAATAGTTGTAACACCTATTGTTCACCTTGAAAGTGTGTATTATTTTAGTGAATGCTGATGTCGACACCTTATCTTAAACACCACTTATTTAACTTGTGTAATGTCCCCTTCTCAACTGTGATCGATTCAGTTGACCGTTGGCCTCTTCCGAAGACCCGTAGGCTACTCGGAGGGAGAAATTAGGGTTTCCTATTTTTGAGGAGGTTGTTGCTTGAAGTTTGGAAACTAGATCGCAGATTCTTTCTGGGTTTTCAGAGAGCTTCATAGTGGTATAGGCCATTTGGTGTTTTGAGCAACTTCATGAATTTACTATTTTTAGTAAATTCTATTTCTGGCAGTGGACAGGTTGGTTTCAGTTCAGTTGGTTCTCTTCTTCAGGTGATTCTGTTGGTATTGATGTTTCTAGATTTTTGGGGCATTTTTATGGAGAGATAAGTTATTTTTGTATTATATTGTTATATTTTAATATTATAACCCCCTTGGCCTAGCATTATAACTTTATGTTGTTTTAAAAAGGGGACTTTATGGGTGAATGCCTCATCAGGAGAAAGATTAAATAATTCAAAGGTTCAAAAATGCAAAGGGAGATTTGGACGCCAAATTTTGGAGAGAAGGTAATTTTAAATAAATCAAATATTGCCTTGGGAAGTGGGACACCATTCTTGAAGGGAAAATGAAGTCAATTCAAAGTCAAAAAAGGACACACTTTCTAGAAGCTTCTGGAGATGCTTGCTAAGTCTATATAAGGAGGCCTTCTCTCTTTAGTTCTTCATCTCATATTTTCAGTAAAGTTATGCTGCCGAAATGGGGACAGATTTGCTTCGAGGAAAGCACACCTCCTAGCTTGGCTCATCTTCTTACTTGAAAGATAGCAACTAGTTGAGAGGTAGATTGTAGTTGAGTTTGTTTCAACATTGCATTTGAGTTCCTAGCATATTAGTTTAGTTTCTTTGCATTTAGTCATGTTTTTGGAATTGTTGAATATCACAGCTGATTGTAAGTTTCATTCATAGATTCAAAAATAAAAATATTGTTGTTCTGGGTATTTAACCAATCTGATTCCTTGCTAGGGGCGACCTTGTGTGCCAAGTTTCAGATTTTATTTTCATGTCTTGGATTTTATGGAGCAAAATCGCCCCTCCTTGAGGGTCGTACATTTTTTAAGTTGTCTTGATTTCCGTGCAAAATTAATGTGAGTCTTTTGGGTTGGTTTCTCTATTCCTTTTTGAGTGCCATCATCCTAGGAGTTGTATGCATTTTGTTTCATGTGATTTGAGTGAGTTTTGAGTGAGTTGTGAGCATAATAGTAAGTTGCTAAGTTGTTGGTCTGTGCATTTTCAGTCAAAAATCATTTATATCAGATATGGGAAAATTCATTAGTTAGGTAAGAAATTGACTCTAAAAGGTTTTGTGGGCATTGGAGAGTAGCTAACATTATTGTAGCATTGAAAGCTTCTAATCTTGTGTTCTTGGCAGGCTCTCTAATTCATTGTAAGTTGAACAGTAGTACTATTAGCAATTCTCACTTCTTCTCTTTGACAAGTTACTTGTAATTCTAGCTGAATAAGTGGAAGAGGCTGGCTTGCCGCCTATTTACTTTCAGTTAATAGCCTTAGGGACCCTCTGACCAAATGCTCGCCATCTCTTGACGCCATCTTGGTTAGAGTTACTTTCAGCTCATCTTGCATAAGATCCTCTAACCATATGCTCGTCTATCCTAGACACATTCTTGGTTAGAGTTCCCTTCCAGTTCTGCATTGCATTAGATCCTCTGACCATATGCTCACACCTTGCCCAACCTTGGGATCCTAGTGTACATCCTGGTTAGAGTTGCTTTTTGCATCGTTTTGGTTTAGAGCTAACCTTAACAGGTGCGTGTTGATTGTAATTGAAATTGGAAAAACAAAAAAAAATTGGTCCAGTTCATTACAACCTGTGAATGGGTGGGTAGAGCAATAGAGTCAAGGCATGTTCCAGCTCGACATCAGAATCCAACAAATAGTTCAAAACAAACTAGAACTAAACTCAAATGGGTAACAAAGAAAAATTACAGCGATTGGGTGTTTGGTTGTGGAAAGATTGTGAAATAAAATTGTCTTTTGCTGCTTAGATGAGGCACCTACTGTATTGCTCTCAGCCTTGGGTGCATATTAAATGTTTTTCCGTATAGTATAGCTAGCATAATTATGACTTCCCTGTCAGGCTCAATATGTCCTCTTAGGATGCGTGTAGCAGTTTGGAGGTCTCAAAAATGGTCAAATCAATCGAATCATCCCCATTCAGTGCTTGGCCAGTGTTAAGTAAGGAGAGAGATTTAGGAAATCCTTCATCCTGGAACTAAGGTGAAGGAAATTTGACTTAGTGAGATGCCAAGATTGTTCCATTTAATGCTTTAACTTCTCCCATCTAGAATCTCTACTCATGCAGCCTGTAACGTTATGTCATCATACCATTTTATTGTTGTGTCTCCCCCAATTTAAAGCTTGTAATACGAAGGCTTAGCTAGTGAATTTACTTTCCCACCAAACTGACCTCATGACAAGATCATCAAATTTTATTGCAAATTACGAATGTTGTAGTCGGTCCATGGACGATGGTGTGCCGTTTTATCATTAATATTATTCTCGAGGGCATCATGTGATTTTGTAGTGTTCGTGCTAGAGCAGGCAATGCAACATACAAAATGGAATGTCCATCCGATGGACTTGCTGCCATGCCATGACCTGCGCTAACGGTCTGTCAGATGAGGGGACAACCTGTAGTAGCTTGCCGTCCGTAGCAACTCCTAAATGGTGTAGCGTAATTGACAGCCCCCTACATTTTTTATTTTCGAGCAAAGTACAACGGTGTCTCCGAACCAAAAAATATATTAGAGTTTATATATATTTGTTTAATATATTCAAAAACTATTTAATAAATTATTTAAAATATGGGATTAACAATAATATATATAAATTCTTTTATAATTTTTGTTAAAGATTTTAATGGTGTATTAATAAAAAACATTAAAGAGTTTATATATATTAAAAAATTAAATTATAAAATAATGCTTAAACAAATAAAATAAAATAATATTTAATAAATTCAAATAGACTAATTTTGAAGTAAAATAAAATAATTTTTGAACATATAAAATTAATTTTATTATATAAAAAAATGAATAAAATGAAATCATTTTTAATAAATATACTAACTCAAAAATGATATTAGATACATTTATATTAATAAAACAAATATTTAATCAATTTTTTTATTTAAATTCTATAGAACATTTAATAAATAATAATTATAAATAATATAAGAATTATATAATTTGTATTTAAAATTACATAATATATTTTATTTTTTGAAAAATATGTAATCCATTACATAATTCATTTAATGTGAATTCTCCTTCCTACCACAAGGAAAGCAATATTAATGGGAGGTGGAAAATTTAATTGGAAAAGGAAAATTGAATTCTTTGGAGTATAATGCAAAGGCTGTAGAAACTAATTGAATTATTATTTACCTAATAAAATATTCCACCTAGTAAAATCAATAACTAATTGAATTATTATTTATCTAATTAGTTAAATAATCAAATATTCCACCTAGTAAAATCAATTGAATAAATATAAAATTAGTTATCTTTATTAAATATCAATTGATAATTTTATTCAATTAGTTATTTTTAAAATATTTGATTACTTAATAATAATTAATTAATTAAATTTTAAAATAAGTTAAATAATTTAATCTTTATTCACCCAACTTAATTAAATAATAAATTGATTTTACTAGGTGTATAATTTACTATTATAAATAATTTATGTTCATTTTAAAACTATTAATAATTATGTGCTAATTATGCTTAAAAAAAATCTTGATTTTACTAATAGTAGATATGATTGAATCAGTGAATATGGAACTAGTTTAAATTGAATTAAACTATTTTATAGGTGGATAATTATTTGAATTAATTAATTATAATAAAATATACATAAATTAACTAATTATGGTGAATATGAAGACTAGTTTAATTCCATAATGATATTTTTTTTTCTATCTATTAATTATTTAAAATATACAATCAACTATTAAACTATTTTAATTCACTAATTTAAATTATCCACCTAGTTTTATAAATTATTTAGGTAAATAAGAGATAATTTAGGTAAATCAATGAGTAAATAGGTAAATTATTTCTATCATTTTATCTATTTACCTATCTTAAAGACAATTATTAATAAATCTTTAATTTACCTATTTTAGAATTACTTATAGTTTTAAAAAACTATACGATTAGAAAAAATTAAAGATTAACTTATGAAATAATTTTAAAATAGGTAATTAAAGGTTTTATACAATGGTGTGCTTTATGTCTATTTTAAATATTTTTATTTATTAATAAATTATTAATAATTTTACAATATAAATATTTGGGAAAAATAGTAAATATTTTTTGTTGAGTATAAAATGATGTCAAAATTTTAATTTTTAAATATATAAAATGATTAGAAGTTATTATGTTCATATTTCAATATGTATGTTTATTAAACATTAATATATAAAAATTACATTAAATAAATGATAATTGGTTAAAAAAGTTGGAAACCTAAAATTCATAAATTTTGTATGCCAAAAATAGGTCAATTTTCAAATTTTCCATTCACAATTTGATTAAAGATTTCAATTTTATTTAATAAAATAAATTTAAAATTATGTAGAAATTCAAAAACATAAAGAAAACCACCATTAAAATTCTAGTTTGACCAATAAAATAATAAATCTTATTTTTTAGTTCCTGCCAAGGAACTATAGGCACTCTTCCTTAACTAGTTATTAATGTTTTGAACTTCAACCAATCAAAATTGATTATTTTCCTTTATACATTATATTTAAATTTTTTCTAAAGTTAAATGCATTTTTTTTAACTTTTCTAATTTTCAAAATTATTTCTCTTGAATATTATTGGCTAAAAACTTTTGAGCGATAAGGGCGGTTTTCCCGGATCCATTATCAAAGTTGCGATTATAGTGGGAGATGGAAAGGACAGAGAAAATTAAAATTACTTTTAACTTAACTATTCTATTGACATTTGTAATCTAAATTTAACTAAGTCTAAATGCTAATAAATTCTCCTATACTAATTTCTTAAATATTCTATGTAATTTAAATTATATAGGTTAATTATTCAATTTGTTTATGCAATACAAACCTTGTTAATTCTTGATATTAATAAATTCAAGTATGCTAATTTTTTGAAGATTATTTTTTTGTTAAATAAATTTATCTATACATTCAAACTATATTTTTTAAGATTAAGTTTTGGTTATATTAATTTTCATTTGCCTTTGATAAATTAAAATATATTTCTTGAAATCTATTTTTATAATATAAAATCAATTAATACTAATATCTTTTGAAATTTGATAAATTGAACTAAACTAATTTTCTTTTAAAAAAATACAATATGAAAATAATTAATTGCTAGATAGTTTTAATATAATTACTTTTATAATAATTTGATTATTTTAATAATTAAACTATATTATTTTTGCTAATACTAAATTAAATGCTAAATTAGTTTGATCTATTTTATTTAAAAAATAAATTTACTAAATCTATTTACTTTGTCAATAAATAATAAATCCCTTTATAAAATAAAATTTTAACTAATATACTTTTGCATCTAGATAAATAAAATCTATGTCTAAATAATGAAAAAATTAACTAAATCTTTTTCCTTATCCATTTAATTTAAGTATCATTCTAAAGTTTATTGGTCTATTATCAAATATTTCTTAAAAAAACAACCAATTTTTTTTCCTTATTTTCTATTACAATTATAAACTTATGATTTTTTCTAGTTATTATTTTAAATTTCTTTTTTGAAATTTTAATATAAACTTCTATTTAAATTCTTAATTTGTGATTTTCAAAAGGTTTTTTTTAGCATGATAAGGCTTTTATCTAAATTCTTAATTTATTATTTTAAAGGAAAATTTAATTAACATACGAAATGATAAATATTTGTTTTTATCTATAAATTAAATATGGTTCTCAATCATTTTAAATAAAAATTTCTACTTTCCAAATAATTTTTCTCATAACATGAATAGAAAAAATTATCTACACAAATCTCAGGCTCCATGGAAAATGTGGCCAGTTAATTCAAACCATTTAGTGAAATTCTCAATGGTTTGGCAGTTATTTATTTTTAATGGTTTTGGTTATGTCAACTACATTTTGCTCTCAAATTTATTGTTACTTTATTGTAACCTTTTTACTTATTTTGACATCAATTCTTTTTTTTGCATAGAAGCTTTTTTTACTGTTGAGTTCTTTAAAATTTAATTGATTGTTTGTTGTCATTTCCATTCTTTTTGTTTCAAAGGTGGAATAATGGATGAGAATCATGGCTTTTATTTTCATTGTTTAAATTTGGTGGTTAATAATTAAAATAGTTTTTTTCTTAAATTCTCTCTACATTTCATTTTTTTTGTTTTCCCATTATTTTTGTTGGAGCATTTAGATGGATAGTTTCCAATAGAAATTGATTTTTTAATTTCACTGCACTTGAAAGTAGATAGTGGCTTATCATCAAGTGACTAGTAGGATGGATGAATCATGCCTTTTCCCTTTTTATCCTTTTCCACCCATGTATGATATTAGAAAGATGGTAGGAAAAAAAAACTATGTTTCTTTTAAATAAATTTTTAAAAATCTTTTTTTTTTCTTCATACATTGGCTAGGCCCAATGAGTTAGGATTGGTGGTGTTTTTGCTCTCTGACTTCATAGTATAAATTTGCATGAATAGAAAGGAAGATTAGAAGTAGGTTTGAAAATTGTTTGCTTCCTCCCAAAAATTTGCATGAATATAAATGAAGATTAGAAGTAGGTTCGAAAATTGTTTGCTTCCTCCCAATTCAGCATATCTATACTTTTGTGAATCTAACTATAGATGGTGTGGTAAAAAAATGGATATGTTTTTATGAAGGGAATACTTTTTGGGAAGTGAGGAGTGATTGCTATAATTAGGGATTTAGTGGAAATTTTTCTATTTATCAAACTGAGATGTAGTGTAATTCAATATGCATGAATATTGGCAGGAAGAGGGTGGGTGTCTTCTTTATGAATATTGGAAAGAAGGGGGTGGGGTGTCTTCTTTCCTTTGTTTTTGCTTTTGGCATGCTAGAAACTAACATCTCTAGATACTAGAGACAAGGAATATATCAATTTCAATCCAATTTGCATGAATTTTGTTGGAGCTTGAAGACATGGTTTGTATCATCAAGATTTTTGAGTTGGGAAAGGTAGTTCAGGACAGGAGAAAGCCAATCAAGTTATATTTGATTAAGTTTGGTTTTTGTTGATATAAGAAAAATAAATAATAAGAGTCTAAAAATATTAAGCTAGCCTAATTCTACCCTCATTCATCTACCCCTTAGATAAACTAATTTATAGTCTCATTGCATGATTTGGCTCTAGTATATGCCAAATATTTCAAATATTTCCTGTGATTGGGATGACCAAAGGGGCATAAAGTCTTGTTTTAATGGTTTGCTGATTCAATATTTCGTTACTTATTCTTTGGCATCAAGGCCACCATAGACTTGCTAAGAGTACATTGCATGTTTTGGCATGAACTTGAAGTTCCAATGACCTCCAACAAGATTATCATGTGCCTCTTGAAGTACATTCCCAATCTATTACCGCACCACACACTTTAATACCTGGTTGGGCCCCAGCTTGAACAACAATCCATTGATCAGCTGGAAAGCCTTAGTTTCCCATGCTAACCTTTAGTGGTTTCTTGCTTGTAATTCAAGTATATTAAATGAGGTTCGATTAATACTTGACAGAAAATAGTGATCAACATTAATTAGAAAGATGCAACAATAAATATTGATAGAGGGAATCCATTCATATTTTTGCTCATCAATTTCTAAACTTATTGAGTTTTGCAGACATTAGGCATCTATAAGAGGACTTAGGACTATATGCTTTCATTTTCATTTGTGTAGAAAATTGTAACATTTAAGTAGGGTGGTTATACATGATTCTATGTACAATGAAAGTTCTAAAGATCGTTGCTTTTTTAAAGAGAATTTTTTATCATATATGTTGAATGGTTAAGGAAATATTTGAACTCATAAATATTTAAATAATGCTGACAACATGTAAATTGTGCTTTCTTCATAGCCTAAAAGCACAACCAGAGCATCTCAGAATTTTGAAGTGATCAAAACTCTTTTGTTATAAGGGTCATTCTCTAATGAAAGACAAAGTTGACTCTATCAATGATCAAATTCATAAATTTAGGTGATAATCTTGACCAATTGTTCATAAAAGACAACAAACTCAACAAATAAAAACAAAACTATTCAAAAAATTTCTGGCAGGAACTTCGCTGCTCTTGTTAATAAATGTAACTTCATTTAAGTTAATATTTAGATTATATATATATATATAACACAATGTTGAAATTAATTACAAATATTTCATCCAATTATATTCTCCTAGATATGTTTCTTAATTAAAATTGAATCAGAAAAAAAAGACTTGTAGAGATATACGATCAACATATTTTATGTTTCCAACTTTATTCAACAATTATCATTTATTTAATGTAATTTTTATATATTAATGTTTAATAAACATACACATTAACATAATGATTTCTAATCATTTTATATATTTAAAAATTGAAATTTTGACATCATTTTACAAATTATATGACATATTTTATAAAAAAAATATTATTTAATTATTTTATACTCAACAAAAAAATATTTACTAATTTTCCCAAATATTTATATTGTAAAAATAATAATAATATATTAATAAACATATTTTAAATAAACATAAAGCACACTATTATATCTTTTATATTTTCATAATTATTTTTGAAAAATACTTCATTTACTCATTACTCATTTAAAAAAATGTAAGTATGCAACATTGGAATTTTTCTCTACTACACAAACTCAATATTTTCGCGGTAAAAAAATTTGCCTTTGTACTTTGTTCAAAAATAAAAAACGCAGGGGGGTGTTAGTTACGCTGAACCATTTAGGAGCTGCAGTTACGTTGCACCATTTAGGAGTTGCTACCGACGACAGGTTGCTACAGGTTGTCCCTTCGTCTGACAAACCGTTAGAGTAGGTCATGGCATGGCGGCAAGCCCATCAAATGGGCATTCCATTTTGTATGCTACATAGCCTGCTCTGTTGATGCTTGCATTGCCCATCATTACATGTTGCTAATATGATGTTGATACCAGTACTATTATTGATAATGACAATATTAGTAATGAACATCCTCAATGGAGTAAAAGCACAAGAAGGCAAAAGAGATAACATTGAATTCTTGAGGAGGATGTATTATTACCAACAATCATTCGCATAATTACTTACCAACTCCTTCATTTATCCTAGAAGTAATGACAATAATTCTTAATCATCTCATCGAATATTCTTGATGTTAAATATTAGACTTAACAATATTGCTTAGTTGTTAATTTATGTTAAAATTATTGATTGCCCAAACATGCCATCCATAATATTCTTTATTGCTATTATGACTTTTCATATTAGCAATATTTCATCAATGTATTGAAGCTAATATTTATAGTGACATCTCCATCAGTATTAGTGTCATTACCTTAACTACCTTTGCCTTGCTCTTTAGTGTTTTTATTTAATTGCTATTAACTATATTGTTAATTCCATTATGATCGTTTCCACCTGCATGCAATGTTATAGTGGGGCGCAACGCTACCAAGCACACTTTTGATGTAACAATCACCAAATTCATCAAAAGTATAATAATTTCCTAAACCATTGAGATAACATAATCTCCATATAGTGGTCCATTACTATATTAATATATTAATATATTAATATTACTAGTATCTTTTACTTTTCCATTAACTTAATAATCCGTTTAAGTTCATTTCAACCCCAAAGTTATTTAAGTAATGTCATATTACAATATAACTATCATTTGATTAGGTTTGCAATTTTATCGTAGCATTAATATGACTTTATCCTTTGAGTGTTTTGTTAGTATGGACATTATAACTTGTTGGATAATTGGATGTAATTAAGTGTTAGAATGGCGGTATCCACCAACCTACTTCGATCCATTTAAATTTGAAAGAACAACATTATTACTGGTTCACATTTTGAGTGCCAAATCAACACAAGAATTAATAAATATATATATTTTCCTACTAAAGTTTTAATGTGAATCAACCTAAAAGCTAAGGTTGGATACTTCAACAAGATAATTATAAGGCGATAAGGTAATATTCAGGTATGCATAATAATGAGGTTCTTGATTTAATCCTAACGCATAGTGGGATGAACATAGTAAAGAAAACTAGTCTTCAATTAATCCAATTTAATTAAGGTAAGCCAACAATTATATCCTAAGTGAAATTGAGGATGAAGGCTTAAGGGTTAATTAGATAGTAATGCTATTTCCATTGATAAATTAAGGCTTGAGTATATTTATCATTGTTAATTATTTAATTAAAGACTATTTCTTAAAGTTGAGTTAGTGAGTAATAATAGACAAATACTTGTAAGGTAAGATAAGACAATGATGTTAATAAATATTATTAACGTTTACATAAGAAATTTTCTAATTTCAATAATACTGGTAATCTTTCAATCAATTATATGCAATTTAGTTACAATGGAGGGTAACATCCTAACACACATGATAATAACGTTAGACAAAGATGGGCTGATTGATGTATATAATAAAGATGAATGTTGATAAGGTAAGGAATAATAATAATAATAAATTTATTATTAAAGTTATCCCTTGATAGAGACAAGGTTGCATGCATTAATATAAGAGTTGTGGAGGCTATTAGGCAATTTAGGCTACCTAATTAAACAACAACATCATTATTATAAACAAAGACAATGATGTCCAACCGATGTTCAAAATAATAATAGTATGGTGGCTAAATAAAGAGAATAATGTTGATACATCAAATTAAGCTTGGCATTAATACTAATGTTAGGATTATAAAGAATTTTGATTTATGTCCAGTTAAAAGGTCAATGAAAGAGTTGTTCTTGTTTAAATTTAAGATCTACATGGTAGCACAATCATTAACCTTATCTCATCCAGCCATTGGTAAGAATATAAATTAATGTTTATAAATTGGGCTAAGAGAGAGTGTGACAACAATAACCTAGCCAACTAAACTGTGTTGCGTCTCATGTCCAATTTGACATTTTCTAATAAGTGTTGACATTAAAGATTGCGCTGTGCAAGAAGGACGTTATGTGTAAGTGTTTGGTTAAAAAAAAAAATGTTGAGTTTTTCTAGTGTAAAATTTTGAGCATGACAACTCCATTATCATAATAGTAGCTCAATCCTTACTTTTCTTTTTATTATTTTAAAAAACATATTTATTAATATTATTAGTGTCCCAACTCAATAATCTTAACATTTTTATTTGAAAGTTAAAATACATTCTTTTGAAAAGTATTTTATTCCTTTAAAAATAATTCTTTGCTTATCTTTATTTAATCTTCACAATAATAAATTAATAATAATAATAAATTCAATGCATATTTAATTGAATAATTGTGCTATAATACAGTCTCAAAATTAGAAATTGAAAATATATAAACAAATACATAATTATAAACATTTCTTTCCCTTATTTCCCTTTAAATTTTTCATAATTTAACAACTATTTAAAAATTAAAAAAAAAAACTAAAAAAAAACTATTAACTCAAAAAAAAACTCTGAAATATTAAAATAATAATAATAAAGCGAGCAGCCGCGTAACACCTTGCTCCAAGCAATCTATTCCTCTGAACAGACAAGCGACGCTCTAGCGTGAGGTTTCAGCAAGGGCTTAATCATTTTGAAAACCTGAAAGTAGCTCGATAAACCGCAATTTAAATTCTAGAGGACAAAGGAGAAATACAGACAGAAATGGCTTTAGTATTAATGTGTGGACAGCCATGCAGCGGCAAATCAACGGCTGCTCAATGTTTGAGCGGAGCACTTCAATCTCAATCACTCAATGTTCGTGTCATCGACGAGTCCTCGCTGCATATTGACCGGAATCAAGGCTATGCTGGTATGCAATTTATCTATTTCCTGTTTTCAGCTGTTTTCTTCTTCGCGTATATGAAGTTTGGTGAATTCCCAGTTTTTGGAATGTGAATAATCGAAATTGTACAATCGCTACATTTGATCACGGTGTAACGGGATTTCTATTATGGAAACCTCGATGCTTTTATTGATTGAGCTTTTTCGCTCAACTTGGTGTCTGTCATTGCTATGATGTTACAGCTTTAGGTTAACATTAGCGGCCGGTATGATTTGATTGCCTTTTAAGCTTCGGTTTAAATTCAAGGGCCGAGGGGTATTACCTGTCAACTAGAGTTGTATGGAATATTTTACTAATTTTCAGCATTTAACATGTCTTCTAGAGGATTTGACCTAGGGCTCCGCCAGAAGAGCTCACATTATTTGTTATTTAGGCTCACTCCACTTGACCACAACGGGTTACTGTTGGCTGTTATCTATATTTGTGTAATTTTTCATACAAATATCTTAAAATACGAATGATGTGTTGAGGATTTTCACCCTCTTTGCAGAGGACCGAAAGACTGAAATAATGAATTCTTAAGATTATGTATATAGTTAACAGTCAGTAGCATGTATTAAATCTAAATAGCAACATATGAAACTAATGAAACAGTATGCAGTCACTAACGGAACAGTATGCAGTCACAAGATTACACAAGGCACAAATATTTTTTTTTGGAAAACTCTTGCAAGAGAAAACCCACCACCAAAAGACATTCACAATTGTATCATTTAGAATCAACACCAATTCATACAGCAAGGTATTTAGAAAACCTTTTACAAAGTTTCAATCTATAGCATACCCTTCTTCTGCAATCTCTCAAGTGTTTATAGACCAACAGTGGATAAATGTCTCTTGTGTCTATTACAATGATTTTGTAACCTTGGCACATTCACACAAACTTTTATATTGATGAGCACATGCTTATACTGAGGGGGGGGTGAGGATTAGTATAAGACTATCTTTTACTTTTTCGAATTAACAACCACAATCACTTCAAATACACAACATCAACAAATAAGAACACAAGATTTACGTGGAAAGACTGGAAACCCTTTCGGAAGAAAACCATGTCAAAATATTGCTTATATGAAATTCTCTTACAAACTTTGTAGGCACCAACCTACTGGAGACACCAATCCTCACTTACAGAATTTGTAGACACCAGCCCACTGGAGACACCAATCCCCATAATTGAGCACCAATTCAGCAAGAGACACCGATCTCTTCTTTTAGGAGGCACCAACCTCTTCTACAAACTATCACCTTCGGGATGTTGCTTCTTTAACAGATGATGAACATATTTTTCTTCATAAATCTGATTATATTTCCTTCACAAATCTGCATATATTTCCTTCACAAATCTGATTATATTTCCTTTACAAATCTGCTTATATTTCCTTCACAAGTCTAATTAAATTTCCTTCAACTATTTCTGCTCAAGGTCTGCTCAAAATCAAATGATTTACATTGTATCTCACTTGCTTGAAAACACTTATTTCATCTTCCTTAGATACCATCTAATATGCCTCTTCACAAGGGAGGGGATCCTTCACAAATCTGCAACATTCTTCCTCTTCTATTCTAATCTAGATCTGCTCAAAATCTGCTCTAAGTTTGCTCTTAAATCTACTTGTAATTCTGCATTAAATCTGCTCGCAAATCTCTCTTTCTTGCAAATGTGCTAGCAAAGGTGGTCGGCCATTATTATCCTTATTTCTCTAATTCCATTTCATTGCTGCCACTTCACATAAATCAATCTTCTTCTTGAACCAATGACATTCTTCTTCATCCAGTGATGACATCATGACATCCATGACATTTTTCTTGACATCATTGACAATAAACTTTGTCAACAATCTCCCATTTAGAATGACAAATTGCAAAATCTTGTCTACACCTATGGAGAAAGGGTTGAAGCTTTCACCCAACACCAACCCTTAGACAGTTAATGAATTAGCCTATAGGCAACTAGTGGGGAGCTTAATATATCTTACAACCTCTAGACTTGATTTAAGCTATGTTGTAAGTTTCATTTCCAGATTCATGACGACACCAAAGATAGAACATTGGAAAGGAAGAGGGTGTTGAGATATGTGAAAGAGAAACTTGACTTTGGCATTCTGTATAGTAGAAGCAAAGATCTTAGCTGTGGGTTTACAATTAAGATTGAGCAGGTGTTGTGGATAATAGAAAATCCACTTCTGGATATGTCTTTAGCCTTGGAATGAGTGCAGTCACATTGACTAGCAAGAAGCAACTCATAGTAACTCTTTCCTCAACTAAAGCTTAATATCAAGGAGCAGTGAAAGGAGTGTGTGAGACAGTTTGGATTAGGAGGATACTTTTAGACATGATGCCAAAATAGAGCCAACACCCCTATTCTATGACAATCAAGGGGTACTCAAACGTGCCAAGAACCCAACCTTCCATGAGCATACCAAGCATGTTGAAATATATTGTCTTTTCATTAGACAACTTGTAGAAGATGGATCTATAATGCTGCAATATTGTTCAACAGGGGACCAAATTGTAGACATTCTTACCAAGTCTTTGGGTCTTGAAAAATTTGTAAAATTTTGGGATAAGCTTGGTGTAGTTAGTACATTGACTATTAATGGAGGGTGTTAAAATAAATATTAAATAGTAATGGTCAATTAGTCTATGTTATCGGTTTGACCTTGCAGACTTATTGGTTTGGGTATGATCCATCCTAGATTTGGATCTGGATTTGGTTTTGGCAAGGGTGTGGACAAGGTTTGCGAATATGTTTGTGGGTTTGATTGGTACAAATATGAGCGAACTTGTGATGAATTTTCGTGTGTTTTTCCACTGCTCTGACGGATCCTATTGATTTCTATTATTTTTTCTATGACTTTAAGTGTCTTGGTTGCGTCTCACTTGCTTCCATAGTTCACCTACCTGTTTGTGTGGACCACCTTCCACTGAGTCCCAAATTGAATAGTAATGTCATTGACCTATGTATAGATAAGGCAAAAGATGGATTGATTAATATGAATATAATATATATTCCTGTATTTTTATATTTCATACGCTTTATCTTCCTCCTACCCACCTGTTCTATTGTTGAAGAACTGAGAGGGTGTGAGTCAATTGGATAGATGGACGATTTTGAAAGGCCTGCCTTCAAATACTGCTAATTCCGGCACTTTGGTTATTCAATCATGGGTTCTCATGGTTTCTCTAGAAGTAAATCAAGATGCAAATCGATATTGAGTTCAAGTTCGAAGGACACTTCCCGTGTAATGACCACCCCCAAATTGAAATCAATTTTTTCCCAAAACCCACAAAGTTTTCTGCCTTCTATCATGTAGGCATTTTGTCAAACACTTTGTATTTAATTGAAGTTAAATGTGTTTTGGTATGGGATCATTTAAAGTGCAATTTGTGACAATATTGGTTCAACAAGTAAATCCACAATGCATAGAGATATCATAGACATTTCAACAAACACTTTGCATGCACAAATATTCAGCAACAATACACTCAGCTGTCATAAGAATGAGGTTACAATATAGAGAGCATATCAATCTAACTTGGAAGTCTTCATTGGATGTATTATAGAGAGATTACAACTGTGTATCAAAATATTGTTTCAAAATGTTGTAGCTTCTACAATGGTGACTGTTGTCATACAAAACACTCAGCTATAGCATGCCAAAATTTAACTTGTAGCTGATTATGCTCAGAAATCTGCCTGATGTCCACTCCGAACTGTTTGAAAACTGCCCCTAACAACAAAGCTTACTGCTGTGACTTCAACTCTTTATCCAACATTAAGTGCTTGGCACCTATAGTGCTGCATTCCACTCAAAAGACACCCTTACAGCTGCGTTCCACCCTTTTAAACCTCAACAATCTCAACGTTGCAATCCCAATCTGGTCTTGTAAATACACTTATAAATCTTCTTCCAATCTACACTAACAAATATAATATTTGGCACAAATCTTATTATATTTGTTTCAGCTGTAACAAGGGAATTTTACCATCAGACCCTCTAATTGGCAACATTCAGCACACAGACAATCTCTGTATGGAATTGTGACTCTGAATGAATCACACAGTATTAAGCTATTAACTAGGGAGGATCTTTCACCACCGTTGCTAATCTTCTCCAAGAGGGTTTTCATCCTCAAGAAGGTTGAGATGAACTGAAATATATCCCCAATGGGATCTGCCCTAAAATTTCTGATTTCTGCCTTAGATTTCTGATTTTATTCTTCTGCACTTTTCCGATTTAGTTTTCTGCTCAAACCCTAGGACTGAATTCTGATTTTTATTTTCAGACTGATAAACACTTAGAGGCATCCAATAAACATATGCCAAACATATAGATATCTTCAACTATGATAACAACCATGAAAATCAACCATCCAATTGCCAAACATAGGTCCAATAAATTTGATTTCTGAGAAGTCTGCTGCTACAAGTCTGAATATTTTGGACTGGTTTTACAATGAATTCATGGGCTCAAACATGCCAAACATATGTCCAAATTTCTGCTCTACAAATCGGACCTAAAACTATGATTGTACATACCAAATATATGTAAAATATTTTTCAAATATCAACCCCTAGATGGGCGAATTCCTCCTTGGCAAGCACTTAGGGTTTGGTGCTACAAATATGCAAAATCACCCTCCAAAGATGGGTGCTCAAGTCTGCTCCAAAGTGGCACTCCAAATTAGGGCAAAACCCTAATGCAATATGGCCACAAAATGCCACAACGATGCTGCACCAAACCTGATCTTCAAATCTGATTATGCAATGATGCTCCAAACCTCCAAATGTCTCCGATGAAGTGCAATTAGAACTCCGTCATGAGTTCTTCACAAGATGAGTTAGGGTTTCATCCAACTCACCACATTCACAAGGGTTTTCGTCCTTGGAATGAAGCCCGACCAAAGTTTCAGCCAACGAGAGGAATCTCCAAAATGAAAATAAGATATGAATCAATGCCCAAATGACCTCAAATGTTCTTATATTTATAGCCACCTTTCCCCTCCAAATCTGTTCGACCTCCTCAAGGCAAAATATTTATTTTATTTGCTTTTTTTTCTCCTCCAATCTTGACTAACCTCAATAAAGTATTCTTATTTTATTTTACTTATTGATTTATCTAATTCTATTATCTATATTTTAATATTATATAATATATATACTAGTGTTTAAAAACACTATTAAAATAGGGTGGATTTTGGGCAGGAAAAAGGGACATTACATGAACCAGGTTCAATCCCACAGAACCACAAGGGTTTCACAAGAGGAAATAAAATAATCTAGATATCCAAATAAGTTCTCCAAATCTTCTTTTATACTTTTTCCCGTTGAACTTTCTAGAAGATATATTTTTAAATCCACTTTTAATAAAATAACCCCTTTCTTTTTGCTCCAAAAGACCCTTTTATGAAATCATAATTATATTTGATATTCAAGGTCCCGTTTTCAAGCGTCCATGATTTAAAATTTTTAATTCCCTTTCCAAAGAGCTATTACACTAAGTTGCTTTTTAAATTATTTTATAAAATTAAGCAACCTTAGTGAAATAATTAAATAAAGGCTCAATAATTCACTCGAGTTGCGGAAACTGCTGAACAACATCGAAATCAAATTCCAACTCTATTGGAATTATACTGATGATGAATAATGGCAATTGGGGTCGACTTGGTGACTTTCTATAAATAGACGCTCTCTCCAAAAATCTTGGAGAACACACCAAAAGCTAGAATTCACTTTAAAAAGTGTCATAAAGTCCTCAAGACCTACTAAGCTCATTGCCACAAACAAACATCCTTGTAGAACACAACCTGCATACTTTAGGAACCTTGGAGTTCACCTCATCAAACACCAAGCTATTTCCGTCAAAACAGGAACTGGACAAAAGCTTGCAAATCAGAATAGCTAAAGTATGGGGACTCGACATCCCAGTATAGAGTTAGATAATAAATGTAGATATATAAATAAACAATATAAAAATATATTAAGAAATATGAACATTTTGAATATCAATATAAGTTATAATTATAATATTAATTATTTTTTTATATTTTATATTAATGTATTTTTCTTATGTATATATATATATATATATATATATATTATATTATACTAGTTATATTTATATATTTTATTGTTTGTGTTTAGCAGCTTCGGGCTCAATTCTTCCAGCCTCGAATGAAGACATAAATGGCAACATGTAATCTCTAAAGATGGCCGACCTTCCTTGTAATCAATATTTATTATTTGTAATTTCTTTGGTGGCCGACCTAGCTTTTATTTGTAATTATATTTTCTTTTGGTGGCCGACCTTCTCCTTGAAGAGGTGCGACCTCTCTTGCACAATGTATATATAGAAGTTCATTCTTCCTCATTCAATTATCAATAAAGTTCGATCTCCTTCTTCATTCGAGTGCGAACTCTTCAAGAGAGAAGTGCGAATTCTTCTAAGTGCAGATTGAAGGTCAAGTAAGAGGAGATTACTAGTTTGTAATTACATCCATTGCTGGTGCTGATTATTGGCCTTGTGTGTGGCCTCATTGTAAAGAGACTTGTTGCCATTACATATATATAAGAGATATATATTTGTTGCTGGGTTTATCTCCCTCAAGAGGAGGGTTTTCCCAGGGTGTCTGCTGTGTTATTGTGTCTGATTTTGAATTAATTCTTTGTGTCTCTAATCCGATCATAAAAACTAACATTTATAATAATGTATTTTTATATTTCTTTTATATATATAATCATATTAACATATTCTATATTTCTTATTTATATTTATAGAAATGGATATTAGATATATTTTTTAATTTTATTATATTTATTTATTATTTATGAAAGAAAAGCCTCAAATATTTATTTTTTATATGTTTTTGTATGGACGAACCCAAAACGGACCCAACCCAAATTATTTTTTTGATCGAGCCCACAAACCCAAACCTAAACCAGTACTAGGACTAGTAACTTAGCAATTGGTTATTAAACACAGGCTTTAATAAGTTGTTCTAACTTTGGGATAAACTTTATGTTTTATTTCCCTTTAGTATGTTCCCTTTATTTATCTCACATTCATAATGTGGGTTGTCTTCCATGATTGCAATCCTTTATAAGAAGGCTTTGAAGAGCAAACAGGAAATACTTGGGGGGGGGGGGAGGAGAGGAGGAGAGGGGTGAATCAGTATTTCAAACCTTTTAAAACTTGAAATCTTATAAATTAGAAATCAAAAGAGCAAGAGCAACAATGAACAAGTTGAACACAAATTTCACGTGGAAAAACCTTTTAGGTGAAAAACAACGGCAAAACAATTGTTTTCATTAACTTCAAAGGGCACCAACCTAGATTACAAAAGTGAGCACCAACTCATTGGAAGCACCAAGTTCAGCGTGAGCACCAACTCACTAAGATTACTCACAACCCTGCAACTTTGTTTCTTAACTTTGAATACAATTCAGCTCAGCCACACTCTAACTAATGCCTTCACATCTGATTTGATACGAATAGACCTTTATAGAAATGAATCGATAGCATTTATGAGTGAATGCAATATCAAAGTCGAGTCACACATGAAATAAAATTATCGTGTTCTACAATCCATAATTCACATATTCATTGAAGCTTTCTAAAATGAATGCCATAATGATGCAGAGAAAGACTCAAACTAGACTAACTTGACACAATTCATACAATGATTCAACACCCACAATGATTAAAGGCATCCTAGTTCAACTTGGAAGCATTGCCAACATGGCCTAATAGGCATTCAACAAGGAGAAACAACCTTATGTACGAGTTCTTGGACACTTCAGCCCTTTCACAATATGTCTCATTGGTTCTACACTCAACCATTATCAAACTATGCAAAGAATTGTTCAACCACAAAGCAACCTAGGGTTTCTTGACCATTTTCAAGCAAATGTGTACACACTGTCATTGATTTCTCACACATGCCGCCCTCATAAAGAAATATGTGGGTAGAATGAAGTCGTGGTAGAGCAAGGTGGAGTCGCCAAGAAATAAAGCCAACGGAAGAAAATAATTCACTTAGTAGCTATAAAGAAGCCGACACACAGTGAGGAGCTTTTGACCAATAAAAGAAGAATAAATTAAACGCAAACCATGAGAAATAGCCGCCAACAAATATTTGAAGCCGTCACTTATTAGAAAAGGTAGAGATATGAACTTGAAATCTGAAAACATTAATCATGCTTAATGAAGCCATTGATGCTAGAAGGAGCCGACACAAACAAAAGAAATTCAAAAACATAGAATAAGCGGCCCTTAAATAAAGAAATCGTGCCTCTTAAAAACAAACATCTGATCATAGACTTTTCAACCGCTGACTTGGCATGGATTATTTGGCACTATGCTGACACAACAGGTAACCAAGCAAGCAAACAGCTGAAGTAAGCAAGCAAGCACCTCAAGTAGGCTAGCAAGTAGCTTAAGCACCCAAGCAAGTAGCTCAAGTAAGCAAGCAAGCACCTCAATACCTTGACATCAATGACAAAATACTCAACAGGCTTTGCTTTCTTATTTATTCAATGAATATCTTGGTATCTTGGTTATCTTTATGTGCTTGATTTCTATAATACTACCACAACATTACCATGTGTGAAACAACATATAACACCTGCAACAGCATTGTCATATGTAAATCACCGTGCCAACTGTACTGCAATATGTGATAATTCACTGTACATTACCACAAAGGAGATTGCAGACAAACTCTTCACACAAGGACTCTCTGCAAGTGAATATCACCCAAGTCCTGATGAATGTCCTTTTTGTCATCTTGTCATTGAACTGATTATTTTTAAATCTGGGTAGATCATACTGTTGATATCCACTTGGCAAAAATATGGCAAGCTGTTTTTCTGACTTTGACCCACAAAAGAACTTGATAACTTAAAAAACATACTTAATATTGAAGATATTTTAATAGCTTTTTTTGACAAGATTGAATTGATTTTATGGTTTTTATGGCAAACATGGCTGAGTCTGACAGTTGGACTTGTGAGTCTGCTGAAGCTTGAGGACTCATTGAAACTAGGTCATTGACTTGTTCAGATATGCGAGTCCTCACCGAGTCTCAATTGACTGGGGTGAATAGTCACTGAATACTGAATTACTAAATATGGTTCAGAAACAAAATACAAAAGAGCATGTAATAGGATCAATGCATATTCAAAATTATCTATAGCAACAACAGAACTAAAGAGCAGGAAACTTTCATACCCATAGTATTCATCACAAATAACTGTTATGAGCCTTTACCATCACATGGCATAACACAACCCATGTAGCAGGGAGCCAGCAGAAAAGCAGGAAAAACAAGAACAATCCAATTTAGTAATTATTGTATAATATTTTTTAGAGAGAGCTGTATTGGTATTTTTGTTTGTACCTCAAGCTTATTCAGTCTAGTTTCATTGCAAGTTTGAGAAAAGGGTTGAAACTCAAAGAGGTAAAATAAATTGAACAATAAATAAGGTCCGTGGAAAGAAATTTTCTTGTGGGCTTCCCCAATGGGAGTTTCATATGCCTGATTGGTCTTTGGCTTGGCCATGACTTATAAAACATTTTACCAATGCTGTACCAGATTATCCTGATGATGGGTCAACAAGTTTGACCTTGGTGTTGGTAAATAAAAATGACTGGACATCTTTATGCGGTGAAAGTCATTCAAACATGCATGCATCACAGAGATCCAAAATCTTAGATTAGTTATTGACATTTTTCTTCATTTCTTTCAGCTTCAGGAAATATTGGAATTGTTAGCTTCTCATTCAATTGATGCTTACATGGTCCTTTGAGGCCTTAACTACATTGCAAGCCAATATTATTTCCATTATGTTTTAAGTGTCGAATGTATGAGATAAGAGGAGTCACTGCCTTCCTTCAATGCCTTCCTGAGCAAGGCCAGGGGAGGGACTGAATATTCAAGGAATTATGGTATCAGTGGAATCAGGAAATAATTTCCTCTTATTGGCCATAATTCTATCCATGGAAAATCCAACTTGAGATGGTTCAGAACTTCAGAGGGCCACTTTTTTATACCACTGTTTTAGATTTTACTTAGAACACCTTTATAAATTTTTCTTTCAAATTATCAGCACTCTGCACAAATTCAGGGGCTTTGCCTCTGCCTTTTCTTACCCTCTGACTCAGTCCTAGTTGCAAGAAAGCCTTCAGGATAGACAGGGAGAACTTTATGTCTTTGAAAGATTTTGTTTTCTGCCTGAATAAAAAAGAAAATTCGCCAAAGGCCCTGCAATTCAAAGCCCCAAATAAGCACATGCACTTCTCATTTAGTATAACCTCTATTAATCTCTTAATGTTCCCATTATTCTCAGTCGTCATGACATTAAGTTTTCCTTAGTTTTGTAATAAAATGCATGCCCCCCAAACAACAGGAGAAATCAAACTTCCCACATTACTGCTGAATCCGAGTATATAGAGTACACAAACTTTGGAGTCTATGATATGGATATAGCTTAGAAAAAGACTAGTCTCAGAATGGGAAGAAGCATGAAAACCTTAAAATGCAGGGAATAGAAGCAGACCAACCATTTCTCACCAGGCCCTCACATACACATTGTGTTGAAGGCCAAGTCACAGAACCTTGTTGTTGTTCCACACAGAAACAGAGAGAAAAGAATGAGAAGCCCCTCAAAATAAGAACGGCAAAGCTAAAACCCATCAGCATTACTATAAAGTAATAAGAATTATAACAAATGAACATAAAAGCTGGGAGAAATTTGGACATTTTAGGGTCTTCTCCATATCATTGTGCTCAAGCACTACAAAATGCCGAGGAGTTGTTCCCAACCAATCAACATCTTGACATGTGAGCCGGATGATATATCCTTCTTACTGCTGAAAACTAAAGGAGAAGGGAAATGCAGTGGAGAACAAAGGAGGAGGAGAGCATAGAAGATCAAAGAATATATGCTGCCAAAATAGATGCCATACACTCTTCCTAAGCATGGAATTATAGATCCACATTTATGTGAATGAGTGCTGTCTGGTTAATGCCAATCAAATACAAACTGCCCCTGAACTTGGCATGCAAAACACTTCAATTAGTCTAACTTTACATGAGTTGATGAAGGGCTTCTATATTTGTAGTTTGGTGTTTTTTGTAGTCATTTATGATATTTTTCTTTCTATGAATTTACTTGGCAATGGTACATCATAGTTCATACGCTTTGTCACAAAAGTATTGTCCCTTTTACAAAATATTTGTAGGTTTGAATTGTGATTATTACCATCTAAAAATTTAAGTCTTTAAACTGAGAGATTTAGGGTAATTCTAAACATTACTGTTTCATGTCTATCAGATATGCCTTCTGAGAAGAACTTGCGTGGTGTGTTGAGGTCTGAGGTGGACAGATCCGTTTCAAAAGACAGCATAATTATTGTAGACTCATTAAACAACATTAAGGTTGAAATATCAACATCCTTGTCCTTGACTAAATGCAAACCTTATTCTCATGTTTCTTTTGCAAGTCATTTGTGCAAGTTATGCACTTTGGGATTTCCGCTTGCTTTCGGGAATCTTTATTTAAGCATCACTTTTGTTGTTACTGTACAATATTCTTCATGCATGTTTTATTGGGGTAGGAGATAATCAAATGCATCTACGTATTTTTTAGACCTATCGGATTTGCCATATTATTATCTATATGCCATGGAAAGATTTTAGTTTTATAGATTTGCCATACTAATAATAGCTTGTCTATATGCCACGAAAAGATTTTAGTTTTCTAGATTTGCTATATCTGTTGATTCTTCTTTTAACTAATTAATAACAGCCTTAACGGATAGAATTAGATATTTATTTTCTAGATTGAAAGTATTCATGGCAGCATCTAACTTAAGGAACCGGTTTTAAATCAGTTTCTGTCTGCAATGCCTTTTTCAGCAATTAGGCAGCCCTACCTTTCTGGATATTTTCCAGTTCACACATGGTTTCATAAACAATTGCATTGCTAGGATGCCTGATGTGCCAAAAACTTTGATTTCAATTCAAGAATATTTTCATACAGAATGCAGTAAAAGAAACTAGCAACTAAGGGCATGTTCTTGGATTCAATCGTCTGGTGCTTGTACTAATCTTGTTGAACTTTGCTCACCTTGCCCAATGAAGGAAAATAATAAAAGAAATGCAAGCTGGTTTAATTTCTCTTTGTTTTCTTATATCCAAGCAAATTTTGCAAAATAAGGAGGAAGAATGAATAAGTTAAGCCTGCCATGTTGAGTGTGTTTTGAAGGGTGCTAATTTTTGTACTAAGTTGTTATTTGAAGGGAGCCAAACAAATTACTAGTTATGTATCTAATATAGGCAAAAGTAACACTAAAGACTAACCAATGTCTATGACCAACATCCTTAAATATCAAATTAGAACGAAAATTGCTGTTGGCACACCTCCTATGTGGTTCAAAAACATACAGCGTAACACATATAAAGAAATAATGAAGTCAACCATCAAAGAGGATAGAAGGCCTTGCAGGACCAAAGCCTTTTCTATCCAATCTAATCTCAATAATAACCTCCCTTCCTATTAGTCTCTATTCAAGGACCTTCCCCAAGAAATCAATTCTTCATAAGGATTTGATGGATAAACAGAGCCTCAAATTCTACAAAGATCTTCATGGCACAAGATTCCTTACATCACAAACACATCACTACAACTACTCTATAGATACACTACATACTTCCATGGGTAACCCAACCTATGAGTCAGCTTAGATAGAAGAAGGAAGCTGAATAGCAGCCTTGTTAGAGTTAGTCATTTTAGAGGTTTGAGCATTGCGTTGATCTAGCTGAATTTCCACCACTTTCCAAAAATCCCCAAGATCTTCTTCATCCTCTCAAAATCAAGAGGAAAATTAGAATTAGATAATTTTCCCTGTGAATTGAAGCATAACTCTTGAATTTTCAATGTAGGCAACCTCACTGGAAGTTGTAATTTGCCCATTGCAAATCAATCAAAGGATTGTTAGAATATTTATTTAGTCTGTTAATGGTCAATGTTAATGTATTAGTTAGTTTAGTTTTCTTTACTTTCTATCTATAGTATCAGGTAGGCAGATGTAGTTAATATCTATAGTAACTTGTCATTTCTATATAATGTAACCTCTTTTTCTATTAATAAAAGGAATGTTTTACCATTCACATGGTATCAGAGCTGCAAAAAAGAAAAAAACCCCTAAAAATTCTTGGGCTTGACTGAAAGCGTAATTCAAAGTTTTTGCCAGTAGGGTTTTTGAAAATTTCTGGCGTGTGTCGTTCTTCCTCTCAGAAACACGTTTCTCAGATCTTTTGAAGTCGCATTTTTTGCAGACCTGGACGCCATTTTTTTGGCTGCGCGACTTTTGTGTGACGCGTTTTTCGCGTTTTTTTTTCCTACTTTTTTTTTTTTCTGGCCCGCACGCGACCTTTGCAGGGTGCGATTTGGACGCGATCTCCTGCCTTTTTTCGCTTGCAACACGCGCGGGATCTTCTAGCTCTGTCGATGGGAGGTCTTTCAAACTTTTGCGACCTCATGTTGTCTATTCCGCGGCGTTCTGTGGTGTTTTTGCTCATTCTTTCTTGATAGACATTATTTTTTCTTAATCGCTTGTTCTTTTTGGTCTGCGCCTAGGGTTTTTATTTAAACCCTCTATTTTCTGCTACATGCTAGGGTTTTATCCGCGGTTTCCAAATATTTTTTGCAACTTTTTGAGCTTTCATGGCCGACTAGGGCTTATGCGAATTTCAACTAGGGATTTGAACCTTTAGTTTAAGTCATTTTTTTTTTTGATTGCAGAGTCCTTGTGGGTTTTTCGAGATCTCAACTGGGTTGTTGTTAGATTTTTCTGGGTGTCTCTCGAAGTTCATGCCTCGAAATCTGTGCAAGTGGGTGCTAATGATTTTTTTTGGATTTTCAACAACATTTTTTGGGTACTCTTCAGATCTTCTGGGTTTTGTCTTCAAAGTGCCTCAAAATCCGTGCTAGGGTTTTTGCTTTGAATTTGTGTTGTTTCTGTATTCGTTTTGCCTTCACCAGTTTGACCTCAGGGTGAGTGATGGCATCTCTGACAAATATAATGCTCGAAAGTAGCCAAAAGTTCAATGGGAAGAATTACAACACCTGGAAGCAGCGCATGATTACGATCTTTGAATATCGTTGCCTCAATCAGGTCATTTTGGGGAACTCAACTTGTCGACTGTAGCCAAAAAGGACCAAGACAAATGGGATGAACGCAACCGGGAAGCCGTCATGCTCATCAAACTCTCAGCCACAAATGAGCAGCTACCTTAGGTACCATTTGGCAAAACTGCTACGAAAATATGGGATCATTTGAAGGCCCTTCATGAAACCTCCAACAAGAGCAGAGCATTCTTTCTCAAGAACATGCTCTTTTCCATCATGATGGATGAGAAAATGTCCTTACAGGAACATCTGATGAAGATTAAGGACATTCGTGATTAGTTGGAGGCAATTGGTTGCACAATGGAGGAAGAGGACATGGTCGTCATTACTTCGAAGAGTTTACCAAAATCTTATGAGCATTTCATTGAGACGCTCAATATTACTTCAACCAATGTTGATTTGAAGTTTCCAGACTTGTGTAACAAGCTTCTACAATAGGATCGTTTGAGACAATAGTTTGGGAGCAGTACCAGTTCCACCTTCATAGAGCAAGCATTCTCTGCCAAATCTTTTGCTAAGAACAAAGGGAAGGCGCAATCTTCTCAGCTAAAAGGCTCTGGTTCTTCTCAGGATAGCAAGAAGAAGAATGTTTAGTGCAATAATGCAATTATTGCCATAAGTATGGTCACTTGAAGGCTGATTGTCGAGTTCGATTGGCTTCTGAACAAAAGAAGCAGGGAGGGTCTCAACAAAAGGCAAATGTCGCGGAGCACACTAGTCAGAAAGAATCTACATTATATGCGTTTATGGCCAAGTGAACAACAAATCCAGTACAATCTTCTGCCTGGTATATTGATTCCGGGGCTTCGCGACATTTGACTCATCGTCGGGATTGGTTCACAAAATTCGAACCATTCTTTGATTCTGTCATTTTTGGAGGAGGCAAAGAGTACACAGTTGCTGGTAAGGGCACCGTCCAGATTCACTCAAGAGGAAGAAATTTACTCTTTCTTTATGTTTACTATGTTCTAGGCATGGAACATAACCTTCTCTCAGTCAGTCAGATCATGCGACATTCTCCCCAGTTGGATGTTGTTTTCAGTTCGTCCACCTGCAGCATCGTTGATAGGGAGACTTGTACTACAATCGCTACGGGACTCGAAGATCATGGTCTGTATAGACTTGCTGATTTCGATGATTCTCAGGAGCACGCTCTGGCAGCCAGGAGTACTTCCATCAATAAACTTTGGCATTAGCGTTATGCGCAATTAAATGTGCACTATCTCTCTCAACTGTCTTGGAAGGGTTTGGTGGTTGGTCTACTTGAGATCCAAACTCAAAATCATGGAGTTTGTGGAGCCTGTCAAGCTGGGAAGCAGCATCGGACACCATTCTTGGATGGTGATTCTTGGCAAGCCTCCAAGGTACTTCAATTGGTTCAGGCTGATGTATGTGGACCAATGAACACTCCATCTGTTATTGGGTCCAGGTACTTTTTATTATTTGTTGATGATTTCAGGTATGTAGGCTCGTGAAAGCACCCTATGGACTAAAACAGGTTCCTCGTGCATGGTACATCAAGATTGATTAGTACTTGGTTGATCATGGTTTTTAGCGCAACCCTTTTGATAGTAATCTGTATGTCAAGCACTCTGGTGATGATATTTTGTTTCTTGTTATCTATGTTGATGACTTGATCATTACTGGCAGTTCAACACATTTGATTGCAACAATCAAACAGGATTTGTGTTAGGCTTTTGACATGACAGATTTGGGGCTTCTCCATTATTGCTTGGGTATTGAGGTTTAGCAGACAACTGATAGTAATTTTATCTCTCAGTCTAAATATGCTTGAAGTCTGCTTGACAAATTTCGGATGCAGGATTGCAAACCTGCCTCCACACCTATGGAGAAGGGGCTGAAGTTGTTAGCCAACTCTGATTCACCTCCGGTCGATGAAACGACATTCAGGCAACTAATGGGCAGTCTCATCTACCTCACTGCCACTAAACCTGACATCAGTTTTGCAGTGAGCTACATTTCTCACTTCATGACAACTCCCAAAGTCGATCATTGGATTGCAGCGAAGCAAGTGCTGCGATATGTTAAGGGCACTTCAGATTATGGCATTCTGTATGGCAGATGCAAGGATCCAAAGCTGATTGGTTATATAGACTCAAATTGGGCAGGTTCAGTGGATGACAGAAAATCTACTTCTAGGTATGTATTCAGTTTGGGTACAGGTGCTATAACATGGACCAACAAGAAGCTACAGGCAATGGTTCTTTCCTCGACTGAAGCTGAATATTGCGGAACAGTTAAGGCAACATGTGAGGCAGTTTGGCTCCGCAGGATGCTTTCTGACATGCACATGTCACAAGCAGGACCTGCTCCCTTGTACACTAATAATCAAGGGGTGCTCAAACTGGCCAAAAATCCAATCTTCCATGAACATACCAAGCATGTCGAGCTTCATTGTCACTACATCCGTATGTTGGTAGAAGACGAATTAGTTCAGCTGCAGTATGTTCTAATAGCGGATCAAACTGCAAATATTCTCACCAAGTCTCTGAGCCCAAATAAGTTTGTCAAATTCAGGGGGCAACTTGGTGTAGTTGATAGATTGACCATTAAGGGATGGTGTTAGAATATTTATTTAGTCTGTTAATGGTCAATGTTAATGTATTAGTTAGTATAGTTCTCTTCTATGTTACCGAATCGTCCCTGTCAAGGCCACGATTCCGGTCAGAAACGTTTCGGAAACGGAATCGGAAACGAATCATCATGGAATCGTCCAGGAATCGCGTCGCCACCTGTGGGTACGATTCCAGATTTTTCGAAATGATTCCAAACGTTTTTCATGCTGACGAGGCGTTTTTTGACCGTTTTTCGTCGACGCGTGACTTTTTTTTCTCGATTTCTGCGACATTTAGGGCGAAATAACACGGATTTCGTGTCTTACTTTGCGGATTTCATTGTTTATTTCCGTCATTCCCTTTCACGGCGCCGGACACACAGAAACGAAAACCCACGATATTCTCTTCGGCTGCAATTTTTCTTTGACTGCGACTCCTCCGAACTCATTCTTTGGCTGCGACTGACTGCACAGACGGGTGGAGAAACTCAAACGAGCACAGAAGTAGCTCACTAACGGCTTGCAAGACTCTCAGTGAGCACGGGAGGAGAACGACGCGCCAGGTAGGGTTTTTTTTTATTTTTTTGTCATTTTTCTTAATTTTTTTCTTAAAATCGAAAACCCTAGGCTATTAACAATGGTTATTTAAAATTTTCATTTTTAGTTTTTTTTTTTTTTTTAATATGTTAATTCGATAGATTAAAATATAAATATTTTATATTTGATTTTTCATTGTTTGATAAAATATATTTATATTTTATTATTATTATATAGTTTTTAATTTTTGAAATATAATTATATAATTTATATTATTATATAGTGATAATATGTAATATTAATTATTAATATATACATATTCATATATTATAATTTTTTAATTATATAATTTAAAAAATTTATAATTATTTTATAATTTATTGTTTAGGTACTTATATTTTCACAATTTAGATTTAAAAAAATTATAATTTATACAATTTAGATTTAAAAAAATTATAATTTATACAATTTAGATTTAAAAAATTTATAATTTATTGTATAAAACTTTAGATTCATCATTTACATATTCTTTTTAACAATTTTTAAATTTATAATTTGTAATTGCAGGTTTGCAAGTAGAGATTGTTTCTATTTTCTAACTATCATGACAGACAGTTCAGCTTCCGTCGGCAATACTAATCTCTCATTCAAATTTGACCCGGCTTCACCACTATGGAGACATGTACAAATAGTAGAACAAATTCCAGGTGGGGGGACATGTATTTGGATATGCCCTGGGTGTGAAAAGAAACACACTAGTTCCTACAGCCGGGTGAAAGCACATTTGTGTGGAGTTTCTGGGAAGGGAATTAAACCATGTCCAGGAAAAAATAAAGTACCTATACTACCTCACATAATAGCAGGATATATTATAGAGCAAGAGGAAGCAGATGCAAGGGTTCAAAATAGAATGGGGCAGCCATCGAGTACAGGAGGGGGCTCAAAGATGCCATCTACTTCATCTCACACAAATATTGGTCGTCCTCACACTATAGTAGAAAGACATCCCTTTTTGAGAGCAAATGAAGTTGAAAATGTCAATGAGGCTAATGTTTCAAAGAAAGCAAAGGGACCATTGGAGAAGGCATTTAATAATGATGCAAGACAACTTGCTGACCAAGCCATTGGAAGATGCCTCTATGCAAATGGTATCTCTTTCAATGTTGTTCGATCACCTTATTGGCAAGACATGATAAAAAAAGCAAATGAAGCTCCAAGGGGGTACACAATCCCAGGGTATGAGAAGGTGCGAACCACTATATTGTCAAAGGAGGTAAAACATATAGAAGATGCATTATATCCCATCAAAGCCTCATGGATAGAAACAGGCGTGTCTATTATTTCTGATGGATGGAAGGATGCAAGAAATAGACCATTGATTAATTTGATTGCAGTGTGCCCTAAAGGGGCAATGTTTCTAAAGGCTGTGGATTGTGAGGGGCAAGTAAAGGATGCACAATTTATTGCTGACATCCTTATACAGTGCATTAATGAAGTGGGGCCTCAAAATGTTGTCCAAGTTGTAACGGACAATGCGAAGAACTGTAGAGCTGCCGGTATGATTGTTGAGTCACGATTCGGACATATATTTTGGACACCATGTGCTGTGCATTCCCTCAACCTCATGTTGCAAAAGTTGGGTACAAAAATAGATTGGATCAAACAAATCTATGCTGAAGCTGATGAGATCCAAATGTTCATAACAAATCACCACATGTCCCAAGCTATCTTTAGATCATTCTCACGACTAGAGCTATTGAAGGTAACTCGAACTTTAAACAATGCATTTTTTATTTTTTTAATGTTATGTTTTACTTCAATAATTTATTTAGAATACATATATATATTGATTTTAATTATTTACTTTTTATTTTTAAATAGGTGGTTGAGACCAGATTTGCATCCAACACAATCGTCTTGAGACGACTTGTGAAGGTGCGAGAGGCGCTTTCTGCTATGGTCATTAGCCAATCATGGTCTATATGGAGGCAATCAAATAGTGAGAGGGCAGCAAATATAAAACGTATGATTCTAGATGACATTTGGTGGGATCGGGCAGAATATCTTCTTGCTTTCACCGAGCCCATATTGAGCATGATACGCTTTACTGACATGGATAAGCCATGCTTGGGGGAGGTTTATGATGGCATTGATTCAATGCTTGAGAAGATGAAAAGCATCATATGTGAAAAAGAGCAAGATCCACAAGAAACCTTCTTCAAAGAGGTGCATGCAATTTGTGTTGACAGGTGGAACAAAATGACCACCCCACTCCATCTTCTTGCTTTCGCGTTGACTCCCAAATTTTACAGCCGTGAACTCCTTGCTCTACCAAACAGATTGCCACCATACCGTGATGTAGAAGTCAACGATGGGTTTAGGAAAGCTCTTGTTAAACTCTTCCCTGATACTGAGATGGAAGATGTAGTTTCAAGTGAATTTGCTAGCTTTTGTGACTCTAATAATCAAAGTCCTGCTGCTATCCGTGACAAATATAAGAAGGATGCTCACTCTTGGTGGTACCTCAATGGCTGCAAGATGCCAAACCTCCAAGTTCTTGCCATAAAAGTCTTATCTCAAGTAAGTTTTAACTTTTTAGTTTTTAAGTTCTATCATTTAAAAATTTAAAACTAAAATGTGTTAGTTTCAAATTTGAAGTTCGATTTACAATTTTTTTAATTTAACAACTCTAATGAGAGCTACCTTTGCTTCAATAGGTTGCTAGTTCTTCTTCAGCTGAGCGGAATTGGAGTACATACTCCTTCATCCACTCTGTCAAACGCAATCGATTGGCATCACACAAAGCGGAGGAGCTAGTTTATGTTCATTCCAACTTGCGCCTTCTTACTCACAAAGAGGATGAGTACAAAGAAGGGACAGCAAAGATGTGGGATGTAGAACCAGAACGAGCTGACCTAGATCTTTCTTTGGCTGCAATTGCACAATCTTCTTCACTTTTAGAGGAGTCAAGTAGTCAACGCACTTTTAGTGCAAGGGCTAATGTGGTTCCATCATCTGATGTTAATGTTGATGTTGATATTAGTCTTGATGAAGAGCCATTTGATGCAATTCCAAATCAGTGAATTGGTTACTATTTGTATTTTTTAAATGTTAAACAATGATTATCTATCATGACATTCAAGTTTGATCCTTTTGATATTGAAAACTGAATTTAAATTAGTATATTATGTTTCAAAAATTGAAATTTGTCATGGTTTAGTTTATCATATGTATTGGTAAATGACATTCTAAACTTATTTTGTTTCTAGGTTGCATATATATATATATTATATATATATATAAATATTTTACTATATTTTTGTACGGACGTACCCGATTCCGTACCCAGCCCCCCAAAATTTTTTGCCGTACCCACGTACCGTACCCGTGCCCGTACCCGATTCGGCAACTTAGGTTCTCTTTACTTTCTATCTACAGTATCAGGTAGGTAGATGTAGTTAATATCTATAGTAACTTGTAATTTCTATATAATGTAACCTCTTTTTCTGTTAATAAAAGGAATGTTTTAACATTTACAAGGATCATGCCAATTTTTTTAAATTGTTCTCTCCATTGGTGGTATTGTGTTTGTGTTTTACACTCTTTCAGTTGAACAACTTGGTGAAATCTCATTAAGTACTTAAAAGAAGGGATAACATGTGAAATCTATACATGTAATATGGTGTTTATATGCATCTTGTTAGTTTTAGGATCATAAATGCAATAATCAGAAAAATGCAACTCAGAGACAATGAACACAACAATTTTACCCTGGGAAAACCCTCCTACTTGAGGGGGAAAAACCCAACAAAATAATCTCTTTATATATCAGATGAATAAGTGCAGAAAACTGCATACAAATCAGGCCCTAGTATAGGCCGAGCCACATACAATAAATGGAGACACTTCTCCACAAATGATGATACTTCTTTTGAATGAAATCTGCTGCTAAAATGGTGAACTGCTGCTGAGAATGGCGAACTTCTGCTGAGAATGGCGAACTTGAGTTGAATGAATTGATGCCAAAGTGAGAGGACTCCATCCTCTATAAATATCCAACTAGGCGGCCTTCTTTCTAGGGCTGACCTAGTAAATACAAATATTATTTATAGAAATGAAGGCCGACCTGCCTTATAATAAATTTATTTAAGGAGAAAAAGATCTCCCGTAGCTACAACATTAACACATCTAACTCAAATCTATTGTCAAATTCCTTAGAATATTGCATCTATAATGTGTGTGATAGAGTGCAATACTGATCACTAGATTGTAGGTTATTTGGATATCATCCAACCTTTCAGAATTAAGGCTAAAATTGAGTGCATCATTGTCTATTTACATTTACTGTTTACTTTCAACTCTAACATCTTTTGATTTTATTTTTTTACAAATCTGCTAGATTAGTATTATTTAATTCAGATCTGAAAGGATTTATCAATTGTTTTAGTAGATTTAACTCTTTGGATATAAAGTTCGTCTAGCTTGATATTTTATTAGCTTAGACCTCCTGTTAAACAAATCATATCGACTACTTGGCTGCTCCAACATTGCCAAGGCCAGGCATACTTGGACCTTGGAGTTGATTGATTCTTTGGATTAGTTAGCTTTTCAGTACAAGCAGGCTGTTCTTCGTTCTATTTGAACTGGCTGTGTCAAAAGACCATCAATAGTACTGAAATGCTAGGAAATGACCCTACTCCCTAGTGCTGTTGGAGGGCCAGGTATGCATCCATGTGGAAAATCATCAATAACACAATTACTGAAGTACTGGTTGGTATTATTGCCATTTGTATCCTTCATGCAAAAGTGACCAAGATTAAAATTCCTCTATTGTGCAATTGAATAAAATATCTTATTGTCTGTGTTTACAAGGCATTGCAAGAATGCAACAGTAGATAAAGGATAATTCATAGATTGGAAGGGATGCTATCTTTTGTGGAAATGTCTAAAATAGCCTTCAGTAATGGTTAGGAAGTCAACTATTTGTATTCCTTTGCAAAATGTAAGTAGGCATTTAACCCTGCACTTTGATCTGTTAACATCTACTCTAAAATGTCTCGGTCTGGCCCATGGCCAGTTTTGTTGTGAGAGTCATTTTTTTTGATAAAAAGGATACACAGACATACATACACATGTTTTGTCACTAGTCATTTATTTTTTTGATAAAAAGGATACATAGACACACAGACACAGACACAGACACAGACTTACATAGATATAGCAAATGTCATAGTACTTATCATGCCTTTTCTGTAAGCATATATCTGAATCATTTGTCAATTTTAATTACATGACCTGCACATTTTTCTCTACAAACATATGAAGACAGTTCTCCTTCTTTGAATCATTTTTGGTTAGAAATTTATTAGAGTTCCTCTTTGTTTAGGATTTTGAGATCTGAAGTGCTTAGCATATGCAGAACTCTTATATTTGCTTGCTTTAGCTTAAGAGAAATGCCATTAGGATGGTGCCATATATTGATAAAGGCTTAGTCTTTCTACTGTAGTCTCTAACATATGCCCCTTTGTTGGACTGCAGCGAATCTTGGCAATATAGCTCATCAATAGCCATGTATTTGTTGCTGTTCTGCCAATGAAATCCCTTGTAAAATGCAATGACATTTAGTCTTTTCTTCTTTACAAACTCATGAGGGCATTTAAACTTCTGTGTGTTATATTTCTTTGCAAATTTACAGCAACCCATTCTAGGATTGAGGTTTGATGTTCCTAGTATGTGCACAATTTTTTTGTCATATCCCATATGCTCAAATGGCAAAGAAATTACCATTAGGACAGTGCTACATATCGATAATCTATGTTACCAGATCTGTGGGCCAAGCTGCTGTATTTGGGTCTAGTTTGCACTGGATTTGGGATTCGATTCGGCATGGCAGGGATCTGTTGAAGTTTTTTTATAATATTATAATATTTGGTGATCGCATAATTGGGTTTGTGGCGCTGGTCATAGTTGGTAAAAGAATTCAGGGAAAAGCTGGCCAAAAACTTGATTGCATTGGTGGAATGCCTGCTACCAATACATAGATGAACACACAAAACAGCATTATCAATGGTACTGCTGCCAGTCATACGAAACAAACAATGAGATAGGTATCACCGTATCCCTATCTGGAGTGGAGCCACTCACCTGACAATAGAAAGGTGAGGTTACCAGGAAGTCACATCTAATCAGAACTCTAGGTTCATGCTTGGGGGCGGCGGAGGGTGGCTGGGCGGGGTGAATCATAGGGATTTAAAAATTTAAAATATACTATTATAAATTTGTTATATTAATAATATTTCTATATAATATTATATTTATATATTATAATGTGATATTTATAATAATATCTTATAACATTATATTGGAATATTTATAACATTATTATTTTATAGTTATATTATCAATATTTATATAAATATATTTTATAATTAAATTATAACTTTTTATTATATAATAGTTTATTTTTTTAACATTTTACAAGGTTTATAAATATTTCTGTATATAAAATAAAAAATAGTAAGAAATATGTATGCTGTTTCTGCTGCAAATATATTTATTAATGATTTTTAATTTTTTACATGTTTTTTGTATGGACAAACCTAGCCCCCCAAAATTTTTTGCTGGATCCACGAACCAAATCTGCAAACCAAACCAGAACAGGTAACATAGTTGATAATCATTGTTAACTGATCAGATAAAATTAACAAATGAAATGAGGCTTTGTCTTCATTACAACAATGGAAATGGATTAGTCAATTTGATTGTATACTATATATCCACTTGGACTTGCCTAGAGTTTGAGTCTGGCCAAGCCAACTCAGAAAATTAGTTCAATTGGCTTGTGAAGACAGATCTGCTGGTGACTTGCTGGAAATTAAATGGTCTGATTCAGACCACAAAGAATTGATGACCTTGCAAAATATGTCAAATTGACAATGAGACTCACTGACAACTGCCTTTAGTGTTTGAGTTCCTTTTCCTATTTAGTCCTTAATTTAGTATTGTATTAGTGTACATAGATATTTTCCTTGGAACAAAAAAAAACTGCATTTTCTTTTGAGAAAATAAAAAATTTATTCATTTTTTGTTTATGAGTTGCTTGCCAAGTTTTTGTGCTGAGCCTTGTCAAATCTCTCTGAATTCCAAGCCCCTTGGCATGACAAGTCAAGTCTGACTGTTGCCATGAAGTCATTACTGTTTTTTCTTTCTTGGACATAACAGTTTTTATCTAGATTAGGTGGCATTAAGCTTTTTGAATTGACCATAATTTGTGTTATTCTCAGCTTTTTGTTTGAATTAACAATTAAATTTATTATTTCTCGACAGGGATACAGATATGAGCTATGGTGCTTGGCTAGAGCTGCTGGGACAAGATATTGTGTGGTATGCAACATTTTAATTATTTTGGGATTCCCATGACTAGTTAATAATTCTTAATTTCTTCAAACAGTTAAAACAGAGAAATATGTATAGGCATCATCATTTTTCTAAGTGAGCAGTGTTATTAAAATTAGGATCCTTTGTTCCTGGACTAGGCCTAGTAATCAGAAATTAGGGCAATGGCAAGATTGTCATGAGCCAAGTGGGTAGGCACAAAGTTCCTCATTGTGGCTGCCTTGTTGAAAGGATCTTCCATATCTTTCCTTGTTACTAGGCATCATAGTGAAGACAATAGTATATATACAGTTACACTCTAAATGAGCACAAGCATGCAACAAAAATTGTCAAGCCCTAGATGTCTTTGTGAGCCATTTCCATAAATGTGAAACAACAAAGAAAGGATACATTCTCTGACATGCAGTCTCCCTTATTTAGACAGTATATGATGTTGAAACCTGAATAGATGGTTGTTCTGAATTAAATTATATGTATTTACTCTATAGTAGTACTTAGAAACAGTAATATTAGATATGAGAACAACAAGAGGGATGAATAGATAATATATTAATAAGCAACTTGACCTGTACATGTAAATTGGTAAACATGGATAGCTTTGTCTAATTTTTTGTTATTTATTGGATTGATAAGAACCTTCTCTATTTTCCTATCTCGGTGCATTGACTTTCTAGCTGTCTGCTTAAATTGATTGCATGCAGTTACCATTCTCAGGTAATCATCTTCATACTAGAAATTTATGCACTATGTAGATGTATTTTTGACTTATTAGTGAGATATAGAATAGAAGACCAGAAAACCATCAACATATGTAGGAAGTGGATAAAGCTAGACACAGTAACAGTTGACACTACATTCAAAAGCATTCTCACTTGTACAAGAAACAGAACATTATAAAACTATTACACATGGTAGCAAAAAATGCAATTACATTTGATTAATTACGGTTTGCCATGTTTCCCTTGCTGATTTGAACTGCTCTGCTGGTTTCTAGTCAAACACAGGCTTTGACTGGAAAAGCTTGTGATCTTTTTGAAATCTCAGGAGTAATTTGCCAGCTATTCCCAAGTTTTAGTAAAAGTGTTTCTGAACTTTTGCAGGGTTTTTCTTACTTTAAACTGGGGAATTTGAATTTGATTTACTCTTTTAGCACGCTATACCAATGTTGGCTTGGTGCACCCAAAGGTATTTCCAAACTGCATCCCTTAATCCTTGACCTTCTCTGATGGATATTTCCATGGGGATGCATTCCTAATGTCCTGGGCCTCCTGAGAACTTGGGGTTTTGAAGGGGCCGAGCCCATTTCAGGACTGGACGGCCTGCTCCATTTGCCGCACAAAAATGAAAAAGGTAACTTCTAAGGGAAAAATGCTAAAAAACAGAGTTGTGGGATACCTTCCCTCCCCTGCCCAGTTATGTGTATCAGATACTGGATACAGTTGTGATGCTCATGGATATGGCATTGATACTGTTTCCAGACATATGCATACACGATTCTATATTTGGGCTGTATCCAATATTTCTGGATATGGCACCCCACTGTACAGTGATGCATCCAGTTTAGGGTTATGAAAAACATTTCAAAAATTGTAAAAAAAGAGAAACATCTGAAAAAAAATTTTTACACACATAAGTGCTTGCACACACACTATTTAAATCATGAATGAATTTGTTCAGATATTTTTTTAGAAAAAAGGGGTAAAAACTTTATTGAAAATCAGAGCAAAGCATTACATAACAGCAAAGGGCCAAAGCCCCAGGAACCAACATAAACCACAAGAAAAGCCAGGAACAAAATCACTCTTCCCCAATAGCACTCCCATCCTCTGCAAGAATCCTCTCCAAATCCTGACATAACTCATGGGAAATCTGCTCCCACCCATCAATCTTCCAACCATCTATATTCTCTGACACCCATTTGGCTAGACAATCAGCTGCCCTATTCCATTCCCTTGGAATATGGACATAAGATACCGACTCCATCAAAGAGCTAACCTGCAATATCTGCTGCACCAACATAGCCAACTGCCAGCTAACATCAGAAATCTTCTTTTCATGAAGTAAATTGACCAAGACCTGAGAATCTGACTCACAAATAACCTTACGGCACCCTAAAGCATATGCCCGTTTCAAGGCATAGAGAATAGCCAATCCTTCCATCCTATTGACAGTCTGTATCCCTTCATTAGCAGAAAAAATAAAAACCACTAATCCAGAAGAATCCCTACCAACCCCGCCAATCCCAGCAGGTCCAGGATTTCCCCTAGATGAGCCATCCGTATTAATTTTCAAAAAGCCAGTAGGAGGGGGCAACCAACTCTCCACCCTTTGAACTTTTTGCTTCACACGCCTACCACTCCTGACGCAAGCAGAAGCTGAAGATAGCCCCTGAATACCCAGCCGATCAACCATCTCAGCATCTCCTTTCTCTAACGGCAGCATAATCTCACCTTTAGCTTCGACTGTCTCCTGGATCATACCCACAATTCTAAACCAAACTTGTTGAATCCCCAAATTTTCACCTCGAAAGATTCTCCGATTCCTTTCCAACCAAACTTGCCAAAGCAGAAAGATGGGACCAACATACCAAACATCCTGCAAGAAAGAGGCTGAGGAGGGGGGCCTCCCCAGACTAATCCAAAACTCAACCAAGGAGGAGGCATGAATGCATGGGCTTTTCCAAACACCCCACCAGAAATGCCAGAGTTGTAAGGTGAAGGAACAACGAAAGAACAAGTGAGGAGAGTCCTCCTCCCCACACCCGCAAAGAACACACCTAGATGGGCCTGAAAAACCTCTCTTTCAGATATTATCCCAAGTCAAACACCTATTCCAAGCCAAAGTCCAAATAAAGCAATTACACTTTGGCCAAGAAAACTTATTCCAAACTTTCTTCTACCAATGAACCTCCACCCCCTCAATCTGCTGGGAAAGCAACTCCTGATACCCAGAAGAAACAGTGTAAGCACCCTTGGGGTTAGGAGACCAAGCCAACACATCCTGATCCATGAAGGAGCTACAACTTTGACAAGAAAGAATGTAATGAAACTCAGCGCACTCCTCCTCCATACCAACAACAGGCCATTCCTCTGGATTCTTCCATCTTGCCTCCACCAACTGCCCCTGAAAGGAAAGAGACTTAAAGTCGCACACCCTCGACCATCTTGCTTCACAGAACCTTTGGCATAATGTAAGCAAATGAGGATACTGAGAAACAATGGGAGGGTGACCATCCCAAGCGTCATGCCAAAAATGTGCCTCTAACCCGCTCTTGCAAATCCAGAATAAGCCACCCTTAACGAGCGCAGCCCCTTTCTTGAGAGTATTCCAAATCACAGATCCCTTCCCTGTCAAGCTATAACGAGGGATATCACTTTGAGGAATCCCTGGAAAGTACTTTTGAATCAAAATTCTGGCCCACACCCGGTCCTATTCCACACACCAACGCCAATACAATTTAGCAGCCAGAGCCGTACCAGACAACAATGACTGCCTTAACCCAAGACCACCAAACTGTTTAGGGCTACAAACAACATCCCATCTAACAAGGCTCCACTTGGAAGATAATAAACTACCAGCCCATAAAAATTGTCTTGCTAAGGAATCAAGATCCCTAACAAAGCCCATAGCGCCACCTGAATCATACACCTATAAAGAGGGAGAGCCTGAACCACAGATTTGAGCAACTGAACCTGACCCGCAAAAGACAGCCAGCGAAGGGTCCAATGAGTGACTTTGACACGAAATTTTTCCAGAATAGCCTGCCAAGAATCCCTAGACTGCCTACCAATAGAAATAGGAATCCCAAGGTAGGTCAGCGGGAGATCCCCAATCTGAAATCTGAGAATATGAGCAATTCTCCTCTGAATGGAGTTCAGAGTATTGAAGAAAAAAATGGAAGACTTGCCCTCATTAATTGACTGGCCCGATGCAGCAAGATAAACATCCAACACCTTGCGCATGTTTGAAGCCTCCCTAATAGTAGCCATGCCCATCAAAGCAGTGTCATCCACAAACTGTAAGTGAGATTGCACTGGTAAGCCACCTTCCCATTGCCATCCTTGAATGAAACCCCCCTCCACATTCCTTTTTATCAACTGTCCCAAACCTTCCACCAAAAGAAGAAACAAGTAAGGAGAGAGGGGGTCGCCTTGTCATAAACCCCGAGAAGCACCAAAGAGTTCAGAGTGCTCCCCATTAATCAAAACAGAGAAAGAAACTGAATTCACACAACTCATAACCCAGTGAATCCACTCCTCCTCAAAACCAAAGGCCCCCAGAACTTTTTGGAGGAAGGACCATCGAACTCTGTCATAAGCCTTGGCCATGTCAAGCTTGATGAACATAGCCTTATCTTTGGAGTTTGCCATAGAATGAATAGTCTCTGTAGCAATAACCACCCCATCCAAAATCTGGCGGCTCACCACAAAACCACTTTGTTCCTCAGAAATCAGCAGCGAAAGCCACTTTTTTAACCTATTAGCAATCAACTTAGAGATAATTTTATAAATAACATTGCAAAGAGAAATGGGGCGAAATTGACTTAACCGATCAGCCCCATCACCCTTGGGGATTAGAGCAAGGAAGGTAGAATTTAGGGCCCGAAGCATTTGCTTATTCTTTTGAGACTCTTAAACAACTGCCAATAAATCCAGCTTGATAATCTCCCAAAATTCCTGGAAGAACTCAATCGGGAAGCCATCCGGACCAGGAGCTTTACCCTTCTTCATCTGGAAAACAGTCTTCTCCAGCTCCTCCAGCGAAATATCACTCATAAGATGCTCCTTCATCTCCCAAGAGACCAAAGAAGGAATACAAGAGAGGACCTGAGCCTCTTCAACTGAGTCCCCCTGCGAGTCCTCCCTGAATAAAGAAGCAAAATACTGCACAACTTCATTTGAGATATCCTGAGTAGAAGAAAGAACCTCTCCCCTGTCAGTCACCAAAGCCGAGATAGAATTACCATGACGTCTGGCCTTCACCGAATTGAAGAAGAAGGCAGTATTCTTGTCTCCCTCCTGAAGCCACTCAATCCGAGCTTTTTGTTTCCAGTAGATTTCCTCCCTCAGCTCCCACTCCTCTAGAGCTTTCAATGCCCTAGCCTCGTTCTGCAACAAATCCTCAGACACCCCATCCTCCCTAATCAACCTAGTAATACCATTCAGCTCAGCTTGTGCAGCAAGCTTCGCATGGTAAATGTTTCCAAAGTAATGTCGGTTCCATCGTTTAAGCTGATACTTAACATATTGAAGGAGCTTAGCAAAATTATACATTGCAGTACCATAAGCAGGTCTACCATACCTCCACCATTCAGCAACACATCCATAAAGGTCAAGGTCCCGCAACCACATTAGCTGGAATTTGAAGGTTGGCGTTCGAGGCATCCGAGCAGAAGAGATAACTAGCTTTATAGGCCAGTGATCCGAACCTCTCCAGTCTAATATCTCAGAACTAGAAGACCACATTCCCCCAACCCAAAAGCAGGAGACCATGAAACGATCCAGTCGTTCAGCAATGCAACTATCACCAACCCTTCTGTTGTTCCAAGTAAATTGACCATTGCTAGGTTTGATATCAACAAGATTGAGAGCAGATATATTGTCCTGAAACAACAATGCAGAAGGCTCTAGTCTTGCAATACCACCCCGTTTCTCAGCTAATTCAGTAATAGCATTAAAGTCCCCTGCAATGATCCAAGGATGATAGGGAAATAGGCAACGAACAAAACAAATCTGTGTCTGTAAAAGAAGTTTACCTTGGAACTCAACAAGTGCATAAACATTGGAGAAAAGAACAAACTCTCCCAACTCAGGACACAAGGCAACCATGGATAAAGAGGACTTGAAGGATAACCACCACAAAGGTTGAATCTTCCGAGGGTTCCAGAAACAAGCCACACCCCCCGAGAATCCCTGAGCCCCAATACACTGGCATTGACCATTCTTCCACAACTTAGGCACTAAACCCATCATGCACTCAACAGATAACTTGGTCTCCTGAAGAAAAAGAACATCAGGAGAATGACTTCTTACCAACTCACGAACAACTTTTTGTCTAGGGCCACTGTTCAAGCCCCTTACATTCCATGAAATAATGATCATTTCAAAGGAGTCGAAAAATGAGAATCTAGGGTCTTAACAGACCCTGACTCCACCAAAGTCTCCCCCATCATCTTAATCTTTTCCAAATCTTTCTTCCTGCCAAGTTTAACACTTTTCTCCGACCCCCCCTTCTTGCCATCCTTTTGCAAAATGCCCAGTTGAGGAGAAGGCTTGCTACTCTTAGCCACATCTGATCCAACAGTCCGTGCAGGAAAAGACGTGCTTCCATCTCCCTGCCCCAACTCAACATTTGGACTCGACATCACCTGAGCCCCAACCTGCACATCAGTGACCATAGGTATGGCAGACTCCTCCTGTGGAGCAGGAGGAGTAATGGAAGTGTGATCCTCCAGGCCAGAACCAACCACACCCGGATCCACACTTATTAACCCTGGATTAACTTCTTGCTGACCCAAATTATCCAGGACCTCAAACCTGTTAAAAGTATCCTCATCTTGTCTCTCCATCAAAGTCCTGTTTTGTCCTCTATTCCGGTTACGAGCCTTAACAGGAACATAACCCTCAGCATCTGCACCCTCAACAGGATTCTTCCCCTTATCAACATCAGGATTGTTACGAGGAGGAGGTGGAGGCTGAGGCACCACAGGCTTAGCCTTCGGGCATCTATGCAACAGGTGACCATATTCATGACAGAGGCGACATAGGAAAGGAAGGGTTTCGTAATCCAATTGTTGTACCCAAGAATGGGGACCCACACACATATCAAAAGCATCTGGCAAAGGCCTACTCAAATCAATTTCCACACAAATTCGAGCAAAAGTCATTACTTTCTTACCTAGGGTTTGTGTTGAAGACCCCACCGGCTTCCCAAGCATCGAAGCAAGCATGTGCAGAACGTCCTCACGACAACATTCAATTGGAAATCTAGGCAGCCGAACCCACACTGGAACACGATTTGGAAGCTCCTCAGAGGGATTAAAGCCTGCATGCCATGGCTTGACGAACAACCCAACCTGGTTGTGAAAAATAGGGCCCCCCCTCAAAAACCCTATTGCGATCAGCCAAGCAGATAAATGTGACCATGAAAAAATTATTTGCAAGCAGCGTGACCTCCATTTCACCCTCTGGCTCCCAAGTCCTCCGAGCCCAAGTTTCCAAAAATTGTAGAGACACTCTCATTCCCAAAAATTTGCAGTACAGAGAATGCTTTGAATAATATTCAATATCCTCAGCAATCATCTCAATCGGAATCACCAATTTAGGTCTCTCTTTGCAATGCTCAAGGCAGCAGTTAATCTTCGAGATCCGAGATCCACCAGACAAATTCGATTCCATAGACCCTGTATTCGGAGAGAAGAGGGTGTTTTCAAAAACCCTCGCTCCTTGTCTTGGCGATTTCAAGCCCACCGCAACACGAAAATCCATGTCGGGCGCAACCCTAGATGGCTCACCCTGAGACATAGCCGCCAAATGGCCTGGGACGAACATGCACAAGAAAGATCTAGCCCCAGACACAGCAGATCAGAGGAAACCCTCCCGCGCAGGAAAAATGGCCAAACACAACCAAGCCAAAGCTTCAAAGAATAGCTGCAGTAAAAAGATGAACCCCCCCACAGAACGAAGCAAATGCCCACCCCAACCTTCGCACAAACAGAGAAAGCAAACATGAGCTAGGGCTCGGATGCCCTAGCTTGGCTCCTTGCAGTTGCAGACCGAAACGCCATCCAACATCATAATGGAGTAAATTTAATCAATTTGTTCAGATATTTTTACTTTATAATATTTATTTAAAAAAAACCCAAAATATGTATAATTCAATATTTTCACTGTTAGTTCCATGCCTTTAGATCAATAAATAATCGAATATATGTGTACTTGTGAATTGCCATATCCAGCCATATCTGTATTAATGCATTTAGAAAATTCACCCTTTCTGTAATTGATATTGTATCCTTTTATGCACAACTCTATTGAAAACCCCTAGAAAGGTGAAAGGAGAAGGATTGTCAACACAAATTCAGCACATTGTAATTACTTTTTAAAATTTCAGCCTCATTTGGTTTGTTTAAGTTATTTTAGACATAATAGCAAAAATATTTCTCAGGAATAACTTAGCAAACCAAAAGATAAAGATTTTTCAAAAAATCAGGAAAGAAAGAGAAAAAACTGCTGTTTTTATATTTAAAGGCAATTAAATTGCGTAGATATAGAAAGTGTGATGGGAAATGAGAGTTTACAAAATGAATTTGGGAATGTAGTTTTTTTCAATCAAATTTCAGATTGTTGGTTACAGTGCACAATGTATAGTACTTTACTACATAGTAACATACTACAAGTACATAGTTTGACTTTGAAGTTTGAACCTGAAGATGAATTACTATATAACTTATAAAGTATACAATGTGCAAAGTAACAAAAAATTGAGTGAGCTAGTGACTTGTTACTACAAAGTACGTCACACTAGAGTGCTATAAGTCCCGATGATGAAACTCCAGGGGCATAGCCTCTTCTAATTCAATCAATTTCCTCAAGGTCAAATTCAACATCCCCTGAGATAGTAAGATCTCCCTTATAATAAATATCTCATCGTTTGTGATCCATTTACAATTTGAATTGATCTCATAAAGGTCAATTGGCTGATCTATGTCGATGCTACAACATATTGTCAAATTGAATGCATACATTACTATTAGTGAGTAGACAAAGTAAGTTATAGAAAAATAGAAATAAACTTTAGAAAATGAATCAAGACAATAATTAGAATTTAAAAGTAATTTTCAGTTGCAACCTTGAGCTTTCTTTAGTTTCAGGCAGAGGTTGTGGTGAAGAAACACCAAAACATTCATCTGTTGTTGCATTATAGGGTTGCATTTCTTGGAATGTATGTGTTTATACACAGTCCAACTATGCTTACAACGGATGAATGCAAATTAGCTCAAAAGTTGCATTTCTGTCCAATGAAGGTGATGCAAGAGCATTTGGGCTTACCTTGCAATCCTGCTGTGATATCCCCAAATAGGGATAATAGAAAAACAACAATATCTCCAAAACTATGCAATAAAAAATTCTGATATTTTATTTTCAAATAGAAAACCTTTCAATAAACTCAGATCTAAGTTCAGATTATTTTTCTGATTTTTTAGGAATTTCTGAATACTTCTGAGTATAAAAATTTAAAAAATTGCAGAAAATCCACTAAACAACCCAGAATTTTCAGAAAAGCATTACAATGATTCCCCCTAAACTCAGAGTTTAAACCAAGATAAATATGCAGATTTTTAACAAAAATACCTCAAAATGGTTCAGAATTATTTCCAAACCCTAGCCGACCCTCAAAATGGCACTAGGCTCCCAAAATGGTCAGCGCGAGGTATATTTTATATGCTCCTCAGTAGCTGTTCACCTAAAACTCAGAAATTGATGATTTGCAATTGTAGAAGTTTCCAGATCTGAGTATTCAGCATTGAGACTCTCCTCTAATTTGGCCTCCAAACCTGATGAATACTTGCAGCCCTGAAAATAATGTGCTAGGGTTTCACAAACTGGAGTTCTTCCACCGAAACACACTCTGCCGACTAGGGAGAGCCCACATGTCTCACCAAAATTAGGGATACTTAAGGGTTTCAATCCTCAAGCCAAGTTGCAGCAGCAGTAAACAGAAAATTTCATCACATAATGAGCTCTAAAAGACCCCTAGAGATTTATAGAACTCCCAAAGAGATGAATTAATCTCAGCCCTTGATTCACCACCTCTTAATCCAATGCTCCACATTGATACCCTAAAACTGAACCAATAAGCTCATTCAAAACCCATACCCCCTTTGCCTTTTTATCACATGCTTTTTAAAATCACTTAATGTACATAAAAAGGGGACAACTTAAGTCTTTTGGCTAGGAAACTATTAAGTTACCTAAAAGGACGTGCCTAATTGAAATTAACTTAAGTTCACTTAAGTTGCATTAAAAGACGTGCACACAACTTAAAAATAGATTTTAGAACAAGCCAAAGACTTTATATCTTACCCAATGATGCTCTACATCCTCTTCCTCTTGGGTATTCCAAGGAAAGGATGTTGGAATATTTTGTCATCGATGTCAAGGTTGAGCTGTGTGCTTGAGCTGCTTGCTTGAGTTGCTTATGTGGCTGCTTCAACTACTTTGGTGCCTACATGTCAGCATGTTTGAAAAGTCCATCCTTCTTTGCTAGCGTTGAAAAGTCTAATCTTTATATGAGGCTTGGTTTCTTAGGGCAACATTATTTATTTCCATGCTCTTGGAAATATTTAAAAGTTATGCAACGATTTGAATTTAATATATTTGTTTCGGGGCCTTTGGATGGAGTTTTGGTGTTGAGTTTATAGAAGAGGTGAATGACTATATGAAGAATTAAAAATGTTTTTATAGGTGTTTGAGGCTATGTGTGGCAGTTTCTCTTCTACGTGGCAAAGAGTTACATTTATAATCGGTTTCCTTTGGTCTTGCTTAGACACGTCACTCAAATGAGACATTGAAAGGTCTTCTATTACCTTTATGAGCTTCATTGACTGCGTGACACAATTTAATTATATGTGGTAGCAACATTTCCATATCATGGCCTATATTTTTCATGAGACAGCTTCTTGACACAATGTTTCTGAAGAACATATTCTTATATCTTGGTGGCAAGATTTTTATATCGTCTTGTCTATTTGAAGATGACTTTTCTTATCTCACCTGCAGTATCTCTAAGTGGTGCGAAATTTATTTATGGCAGCATGTGAATTTATTATAGTATTGACTAAAAAAATAATGGTGTATGGGAGTTATGCCATTTTTAATATGAGATTCTTCTGACAAAAATATTGATGTGACAACTTCTGAAATATAATAGCATTTCATAATCCTTATGGGCGGCTAGCAAAACTGAGATGAATTCATGATAGTGGCAGAATTTCTTAATTACTCCTGGCGACTAATTTATTTTGGGATGGCTTGTTTATTTTCTTGATGGCAGCTGGATTTTCTTGTTTTGTCCTTACTAGTGACAATGGTCTCATAGTGAAGCGGCTAAATATATATCGTGACCTTTATGAAAGCTTGATTTTTGAAGAATCATCATATATCTATTTGGGACGACTTGATACTTGAGGGCGGCTATATCTTTTATTTCTCTGCCCTCTACTCGCTGTAATGGCTCCTGAATTTTGTGAATTCGTGGCTTTTTAAGATGACTTCTATACTTGGCAGCGACGGTTTTATCATTGGTGACAGCTCTTAATTTCTCAGGTTGTGGCTTTTTATTGTGGTTTGATGATGCGGATAGAAGAAGTGATAATTCTGATTGCATGCTAATTGAAGAGAGGAGTTTTTGTGTATGTGTCAGACTGAGCATTTATGGAGTAGCGTTCAATTTAAATGAAAACGTAATTTTTCTGAGAGTATATCGCACTATTTTAAGACAATCTGACAAACTAAATATGAGTTTAGACATAGCATTATATGTTATGGTAACGTCTTAATCGACTTGAAGAGAAGATGTGAGCATTTAATGTCTCTTGCCAATTTCCTAAAAATGGTGATTGAGATTCTGTGACGGAAATGGTTGTGTGTGCCGGCTTTTCAGAATGAGGATTTGTGGAAGTTAAGTGCTTTCAAAATAACGGTTTCATATATATCCTCTTCAAAAAGGACTTGGGTGTGCTCATTAAATTATTATTCGATGCCTTCTGAAGGCTTTAGATTTTAATCATTGCAGCTCCAAAATTTTAAAAAAATTCAAATTTGGTAATGATTCAGACAGCTTTTTATTATTGACAGCGTAAAATCATTTTGTTGTAGTCGGGCTGGATAATGAATTGAGTTTATTATGTGAAGCACAAGCCTCGTTTGACATTGCATTTTTCTCTGCTGATTTGAGCCTTTGATGATGAGAAGAGTTACGAGCTGAGTGTGTTGTTATGCTACAGGATGCCTTCAAATTTTTATGAGAAGTCGTGTATGTTTGAGGAAACATGATGTTTTGAGTGTTGTTAATGCTACAGGATGCCTTCAGATTTCTATGAGAAGTTTATAAGAGTTGTGATTATTCAAGTTGGAACAAGGAGTCGAAAGGATGAGTTTTTGATTCGATGAAACTGCCTACTAAGACAATAGGTCTCTAATGTTAAGTCGAGTCGTGAAATTGAAGTTTTGTTATTAGGACATGATCCTCTTTTGCCAGCATTTACTAGAGCCGTCCTTTTCAAAATATTATGAAGTCTACTCAAGCAGGTTGTTTGAGTTGTTTGTGTAAAGACTTTATGATGAAGACATAGAGGACGTGAGTATTCTGCTCATGCTACCATTTACCTGAAGTGCAGATTGCATAAGTCTGTTGAGAGTTATTGTGCAAAGAGAGAGTTTTCTATTCAGTCAAGCCAATTTCTGGAATCCCTGTTTTTGGATAGAGTGTATGTGGATGGGAGCCTCACAGTTCATGTGAAGGCAGTGCTAGAAATCAATGTTTTGCAGATTTTATTCGAAGTCTGGAGTTGGTGCTTCAGCCACTGAAGTTGGTGCTTCGGTGTTTTTGGAGTTGGTGCTCACTATATGCAATCAGGGTTGGTGCCCTTTGGAGATAAATAAAAGCAATATTTTGCCGTGGTTTTTTACCCAAAAGGGTCTTCCATGTAATCTTGGTGTTTATCTTGTTAATGGTGTTTGATGATGCTCTTAATGTTCTAATTTCTAATTTACATGTTAAATCTCGTTTAAAGTTTTAAAATGTTCTAAAATACTGATTCACCCCCCCTCCCCCTCTCAGTATTTCCTGTGTGCTCTTCAAAGGACAGCCAATTTGTTGCTAATCATTTTGATTTGAGTTGGGGACATTATAGTCCTCCCTACCTAAAGAATGCTTGTCCTCAAGCATTTGAAGACTAGGATGCTTAAGAATCTCCTCTCCTTCCCATGTTGCACCCTCCAAAGGCAAGTTTTGCCACTTGATAAGATATTCAAAAATTACTTTATTCCTTAATCTTTTCTCCCTTACTTGCAAAATTGTTTCTAGAATAAGTATCAATTTACCTTCTTCATCCATTGGAGCAATTCCATTGAAGGGATTACATGTTGTCCAAGTGCCTTTTTGAGGCATGACACATGGAATATATTGTGAATCTTGCTTGTAGATGGCAGCTCCAATTCATATGCTACTTCACCAATTCTCTTAGTCACCTTGAAAGGCCCATAAGACTTTGGTTTAAGCTTTGTTGGTGTAACAACTAACACCTCTGGAGTGCGAGTTGGTACAGACAGCTATGCACACTACGCAATGAGTGCTCTTCAAATTAGGAGGGGAAGCTCCCTCGTTGTGTTGACAAAAGTACCTGAAAAGGGAAAAGTAAACCAAACTATATCCTGTCTTTTTGTCTCAGCTGTAAGAGGCACAAGGCTTAAGGAAAACTTTATATGTTGCAGCTAAGTATTTTCTGGTTTTGCAAGACTTAACTACAACACTCAAAACTAAGTAACTTATCTATCCAATCCCCTCAAGAATTCAGAGCATGAGGAAACGGAGTGGGAATGATTATCTGACGATAAGCCGGGTACAGACTCACAACATGAAGGCAAGGTGGCACGACTATCTGCTTGTCTGAATAGGCTTATTGGAAACAACAATACACGATAAACTAAGTATAGATTCTCAACTTGAAGGCAAGGTGGCACAACTATCAGCTCAATTTGAATAAGTTTATTATTCACACACATCACACGATAACCAAGAACAGATTCTCAACTTGAAGGCAAGGTGGCACATCTATCAGCTCAATCTGAACGAGTTTATTGAACACATAACATAAAGGATAGCCAACTAGGATAATAAATTGCATAGGCGAGACACGCATACAATCTACGATCTACTAGCCACTATATCTAACTAAAGCAAGAATTCACCATCATAATTGCATGAAACCCAAGTGGCATAACAATTCATCACAATAGTAAATACTCATGAACAGATACAAAACGAGCAATATTACAGGCAAGGTAGGCACAACATATATTTCTCTCTCGTGCAAAAGTTATGTACAAATGAGCAAAAGCTCTTATTAATAGACATCGAAAGGTGTAGGGAACCCTAAAATCACCTTGATTCAACTACAGTCTTGCAATGCATGCAAGATTTATTGCTAAACCCTAATAAAGTAAACTATACAGTTAACTGGAAAACTACCATCAGTTAACCGAAACATCTAATCTAAATATGGACAATTGTGCAAGCATGCACGTTCTTATTGAAAGCATGTTAACTGGAACACTATCGTCAGTTAACGTAAACCCTAAATATAACTCCAAGTGAATAAAGCTAATCTCAGAATAGATACACATGAGATGAGACAGCGAGTTAACTTGAAAAGATAACACCAAGTTTAACTCCTGTGTGTAATGTCTATTCTGAGAGAGGGAACTGAAGTCTACTGATCGTGATCTCAAGCAACCAATCCCTCAACGAGATTGTTAACTGCATCACTATCTGGGGCTCTAATACTCTGCCGAAGAATGCTATGCCTGCGCAGCATGTCCTCACCAGCTGTGATCTGGGACTGAAGTTCACCTCTGCTCCTTGTCGCTTCATTGAACAACACTGACATGACTATAAGTTGATTAATCTTATAGCCAACGGTCTCCCCATTGAAAATAGTATGAATGAGTGCTAGGAGCTCTGACTGAACATCAGCAAGCTCAACATATGCACCTCCCTCAATCTGATACCGGCATGGTAAGCGAGATACTAAGGTTCTCACAAACCGGAGTGCACTAGTAACGTGCTCTTTACTCTCAGCCAACTCTGACGCCATAGTTTCTTCTATCTTCGCCTTGAAAACCAACTGTGTTTTCCAAGAGTAGATAGCTTCTTTATCCTCTGCATCTGTGACTGATTCATATGCCATACTCAGGTGAGCAATCATAATCTCGTCCCGGGGTCTATTAATTGCCATGTCTCGCTCCTCATCCTAGAGACGTAGACGGAGCTCTTGTGCATTATACCGCAACTAATATAGCTCTGTAAGCATAGATTGGATTTTAGCAACAAATTCCTCCTCCCATTCCTCCAAACGCTTGCCATATGCAACCAAATGATTAAGTTGGCCCTGTTCTGCTGGAGGCTCAAGCATTGGCGGGAGTGTGGCGGTAACATCTGACCTGTGTACAAGGCTAGAAATGTACTGACGAAGCTGTCTGATTTCAGCCTTGAGGGCTGCCTTATCTTCTCCGTCCTTCAACATTCTATCCCTGACACTGTCTGTAGCGACCTGTAGGAGATCAACCTGAGTCTGGCGTGTGCTACGACCACGGTTGACTGTGATAACCTCAATGTCCTGAGATTCCAACTCGTCCAAGCTCTTCCCCTGTGGAGGTATAGGAGTCTCAACGACGATCTCCATATCAGTATTCCTCTCACGTGGACCATGTTCTTGATCCTCTTGTCTGGCACATCCTGGTAAAGCTGATCAAAATCTGAATGATTAAGGACATAGGATGGCTGCCAACGCTTCCTTCCCAGTTGATTTTCGATCCAAGATTGGTCTCGGCTAATGCTACTGGAATGATTTGTACTAGCAACAGGAGGTTGTGACGAGAGTGAATATGTAGAAGAACTGCTACGAGATGGGGAGTCTAAATCCAATTCAATATGAATTGGGACTGGTGATTGCTCTGGAACTGGTATAGGAACTTGAGGCTGAACCTCAGGTACTGGCGGACTCTGAACTGGCTCTGTGATAGCCTGTTTGACAGGGTCCGTGTGTGTATCAATAGCAAGCGCCTTGCCTTTTGAATTGTTTGGCGCTTGACCTTTCTTGGGAGGGTTACTCCTCTTCTTTTGTTTAGGTTTCGACGAGGAAGGTAGCAAAGGATCCACCACTGGCGGCTCTGCTCTAGGTGCACTTACCTTCCTGGTCTTCTTGCTGTCGAGGTAAAGTATACTGTTTTGAATAACTCTACTTGACCTCTCCTTTACTGTTGCGTATTCCTTGGCATACCAATCAACTGATGGTAGTGGCTGTGTGTCAACCTACTCTCTGAAAAACTGAGGAAGAACTTCTCCCTCATCATCTGATAAACCTCTCACATCTTCTGACAAGAATACAAAAATCTGTGAGAGAGAGAAGCAGTCGTAGCTACGTCTGCAAACCTCGAAGTCATCCATGCAATTTGCCCCATAGTCTTCCATGGAAGGCTTATGATATGCGCGACCACCAAGGCGAGTTGTGTAATGACCCCAAGGATCATAGGTACGTACCTCAACAAGATACTTGAGATGATACCTCTCCAGCTCCTGTCTTGCAGCTTTGGCATCAACTACCGTCTTGCACCAATATATTCCAAACTGAAAAGGAAAATTGGCAGCTGGACTATGCTTGCGACGTAAATGACGATGAACATCATGCAATTGCCTTAGGAACTCCATAAAAACTGTTCTATTCGAAGGATAGCGTGGAAGCATAGCTGGATTTCCTATAAATCCATATACTCGGATATAAGTGTATGTCAGGAACTGAATGAACCAATCTGCCCAACCATCCATCGCTACTCGAGCAACTGCCGAGATACGAATGTGCAACTCCCGGTCCAAATTTCTTACTATATAAGTCAAGAAAGCCTCGTGAACACACTTGAAGTGACGTTCAGCCTTAGTGAACTCAAGCTGATCATAATAGTGATAGACTTTTTGAACACTGAGAATGCCCACGGTGTTTAATCCTCGGAACTGACCCTGATAAGCAATCAAGTACACGAGATAAGAACACATCTGAAACTCATGAGCAACTAGGAAACCGGTGATCTACTTGTGGATAACGTCGCTGATGAAGGATGCCCAGTCATAATGCTCCTACCCAGATATGATGCGACCAATGATGTAATACATCCAAGGCTGGAAAACATTTGCATGTGAATGACTTGAGACACGATTCAAGAGAGTAATTAGAATTGAGTACTCATCCTTGTACTCACCACGACCCACATTATTTGGCAATTTGTTCTTCGCTTGCTTTAACCATCTTTCTGCCATTTTGCTCTGGCACTTGTCCACATCAGCGTTGAATGCATGCTCGCACTGCTCCATAGAAATAACTAGATTGTTCGGGTGTTGAGGGATACCAAAACTTCTTTCAATGTCCAAAGGCTTGAGACTGCAAATAGCTCGTCCATCTACTGACACTATCTCACAAGTAGCAGAGTTGTAATGCTTAATACAAGACATCACGAACTCAATACAATGAACGGAGATAGGTATGGAAGCGGCCTCTAATAACTCGGATTGCTGAATGTTTTGAATAATCGAATCTCTGATTTTGACTGGATCTAGGACTGCCTCTGACAACACCTTATGGAGATTCATCTGAACTGTCCCGATGAAGTCGTGAGTAAGGACTGATTTGGTCCTGTATTTGAGCTGAGTATACTGCATTTTGAAAAACTCACCTGTTGACTGTGAACTTGACTATGTTTTGACAAGATTTCTGGAAAGCTAAAAATAGCCTGCTGAGGCTAAAAATAGCCTATCGAAGTTATTTTCGGCAAAAAATCTGAAATATGGGTTTTGTCCAGAAAAAGATTCTAAGACAACCCAGAACGTCAGAAATGCGAAAATCTGACTTCTACTCAACCATGCAAAGAATTTTTAGTTGAGAAAATTAGAAACTCGAGAATTGATGCTTTGGAGTTAAAAATTCCCAAAAATTCAAACACATGAATTTAACTCGAGGAAGCTATATAGAAATGATCCAGATGATTAGACTTGCCAAAATATGCCAACTTCAGGAACATGCGAATTAAATTTTGAGAGAAATTTGAGAATCAAAGAGGAGAAAGACGTTTTTTAATATGTTCTGTGAAAATCGCCCCCTGTTCTTCAAATTTGCTAATGAATGTGAACTTTAACCTGCAAAAAGAATTGTTTGATGCTATCGCTTTTGATTGCTGATGATAAATTCGCCCAACCTTTGAGAATTCACCTTTGCTCTGAAGAAGTACAAATTTCTTTAAGCTGGATGAATGTTTAATGATTGGCGCCATGAATAAATAGAGAAAATTCGCACCATAATGCTGACTGCAAGATTTAAAACCTCGACTGAAAATAGAAAGCTTCTGATTGGACCCCTTGAGTTCAAACTGAGACTGACTCGAAGTCCGAAATAAAGATAATAATATTTTCAATTATCATGCAATTTGAAAATCCAGCACAAAGAGGCGCCAATTTTAGAAAATCGCCCTTTAATGTTCAAATATGCAAAAATAAATATTAAATATTATTTTAATCAGTTGACAAACCAAGTAAAGCTCTTGGATTCACTCGGCGAACTTCATTGATTCCAAAAAATCCTCATTTGTCCTCACAGGCGTCCATTTGCTCAAGATATTACGTTTTTTACTAACTTCCTACTTTGTAGCTGACTACAAAATTACAATTGGCCATCTTCGACATTGATTTCTGAGTGACCAGGTGATGCTAGAACTGAGCAGGTGTATTCATTACGAAGCCTGTAGAACAAGAAAGAAATGTCTGCTGGGAGTCATCATTGCAAAATCCATCATTTAACACCTCAAAGAATTAGGCGCCCTTGATTAAATTGATTTTTAGGTGTTAGACTTAACCATTTCTCCAAACTGCCATCTAACGCTTCAAACGGCTGCTGACGATGAACGGTGAACCCTGCTGATTGAATAACAAGCTCACTGCATGACTAGGAGTATTCCGCATCCAACGAATATACACAAGGCATCTAAAAGCTGCATTAAGGGCCCCAAAAGTAAGGGCGCCCCTGGCCTAAAAAGGCACAAACACCATTTTGACGAAAGTACAACTCTCAACCAAATGCCCTACTTTGACCTCTGATATCTGGAGCTAGGATGGCTTGATTCGCGCACCGTCTGTCTCAACGTGTAGCCAGAAGGACCTACGAGAGATGCCTCTGGAGGTGACGAAGCAAGAAAACTGCTTCTAAGACCTCAAAAAGAAAGGCGCCTTTCACAAGATGGAATAGATGACCAGACTTGGCCATTTTCTGAGCTGTCTTCATTTTTCCTGTGTGCTCTTCATCCTTGGTGCTATTTCTTGGCCTTATACAAATAGGTTATGGGGGATTTATTCCCATTGACTAGTCTCAAAATTCTTACTAGAGGATTCAAGGATTGGCTAACTTGCTTTGCCTCATCCCAAAATCTTGTTGAAAAGATGTTTATTGTGGTTTTGATATTCATATGACTGGCAAAGCCAAATTCATCTTTTGTTGGTAAAGAGTTTGCAATGTTAGGAAGTGGGTAGCAAATCTCATCACCCCTCACTGAAGGAATTCCTTGCCCTCTATGAAGCTATGCATCATACTCAAAACCCATTTGTGATTGTAAATGAACTTGGTAATTGTGTAGACCCTTTGCAATGCATAACCCATTTAGAATTTTCAATGTCCTCCAAGGTTAGATCAAGACAATGTGTTGTGCATGGGATACAAAAATAGTGGTATACTTCTCCATCAAAAAGTCTCCTAGTAGCAACACAAGCAACATTATTTGTAATTAATTAGATCACATTTTGTTTCCCTATGTCAATGATTACCTCATCAAATTGTTTGAACCATAGTTTACATACTTGGACTCGGAGAGTACTCGGCAAGCCCAAATTTTTGACTTGGCAAATACTCGGCTACTTAAAAAGTATTAAAATATAATATATAACTTAGTATATATAATAAACTAACTATATTTTGTATATATTAATATAGCTCTTTTAGCAGACTGGTATATATATATATAAAAGTATTTTATAATATTTAAAATTTTATAATATATAAAATATTCATAATATTTTTAAGTTCTATAATATATAATAATATATGTAATTTATAGTATATATTAAAATATTTTGTAATATTTTAAAATTTCATAATATATAATAATAAATATATTTATGATATAGTATATACTATAGGACTTAGGTGACTTTCCAGGAAATAAATTATATTTTAAAGCAAAAGAATACGAGAAAACCTATTTTCAGCTATATTGAAAGGCAAATGCAAAGCTATGATGATTTTTTATGTTGCTGCTGCAAATCATGATAATTGTGGGTGTCATCGTTTGGTAGTAGATCTCGCTCCATCGAAATCGCCTGGCTGGCCTTGCATGTGGAAAACGAGACGACGTTGCGGGGTCCATTCCTAGTGCTGCGAAAATCCTCCCACACAAAGGACGGCCGCCACATTGCTTTCGATGTAAACACCTCCTTATTAGGAAGCCATTTGCCATTATTTGCCCTTTGGAGGGCGCACAATTGCTTTTCTGTTGCATTTATTTGTTCCAGCAAAGCAAAAAACTCATGCACATCGTTGTTCTTGGCATCCCCTTCTGCTTCTAAGTGCCGCTCCATTATATGTCACGATTACGCAAAAACCGAAGGGAAAATTGCACGTGTGATAAAATGCAGAAACAAGTGTTTAAGTAGAATAAATGCATCCAAAACACGGTAAAAACACTTAGATTTTCGTGCGAAAATGCAGAAAAAAACTCGTGAAAAATGCGTTACAATTAACTTGCAATTATTCAAGGGTTTTTCTAGCGATTACTCAGTATTTGATTAGCGATTATTCTACTACAGTGAATCCGCTAGTAAAGGTAGAAAATACTCAGCCAAACATTTTTTGCGCGATTAGTTGGCCACTCGGCGATTAATCGCCGATTATGTAAATAGAGGTTTGAACAATGCATTTGTGGATTTGACCTTTTTTGATCCATCCACAAATTTCAATAAGATTGTGCCAATATTACATGAACAAGGAAATTAATGAGAGATAAGGGAATTAGTGAGTGTAGTTCTTTCTGTTTGTCTACCCATCTTATATGAGAGCACATCTAGTCTTTGCTTACTTCTTGTGATGTTTGACGATATTATTTCTTACCTCTTGTATTGCATCCTTAGTATATCAACCCCCAAAGCCTTGTACCTTGGTGTTGTGAACCTAGGACCTATAATTGCAATGGCATCCACAATACTATATTGGTATGGAGACTTGACATTATTGACCAATAGGTTAGAATAGTACCAAAACTTTCCAATGGCCTTATTTTCTTGTTTATGAACATTCTTTCACCATTTTGTACCCTCCAAAGTGGGTTGCAATCCCATTGTGGTACATTGTCCAAAGAAGTTGTTAATGTTTTCTCCCTTGTGTTTGGCCTATGAGTTGCAAAACTACATTTGGATTGAATCTCTTCTAGTTTGATGTGGTAATTCTAGCTCATCAAAAAGATTGACCTTGTCCTCTAAAGAATTTGATGCCGCTTTTGTGCTTGTTCATGCCTTTTGGGCCTTACCCTTTGAATGTCTTTAGAGCTTGTTGTGTCCAATGGGTGACATCTGGAGGGCACTTTGCAAGGCTGTACATCATGTCTTGATCACTATGAAAAATGCCATTTGCAGATGAATATGGCTCCATTGCATTCAAGCCCCCACAAATAGCATTTCACTTTCTTTGTACTTGAGACCGATGTGTCATATGCCCATGCAAAGTCTCTCTCTGTGACATGATGGCTAAATCTTAACAAAAAGTTGGATTTAGGCTTTAAGTTGGATTTTGGCCTTCATATGTTTGGATGTTTTAATTTTTTCCATACATCTCCTAAAAGAAACCCTTATTGCTCCAAGTTGGATTTTGGCTTTCATATGTTTGGATGTTTTAATTTTTTCCTTATATCTCCTAAAAGAAACCCTTATTGCTCCAAGCTTTTTGCTCCTACCTTTTAATATACATATATCTCTAATGCCAAATTGCCTAATATACCCAACCTACCTATATACTTAAAGGTACATTTAAGAGTGATGGTATAGAAAAAGGATCCTCCCAATATTTTGGTAAGACAAACCTTTTGATATACCAAACCTTCTAATATACTATACCTCCCTATATAATTGAAGGTATGTGCAAGAGCGATGGTACATGAAAACATAGATGTATGTGAGAGAAAAGTCATACAAGAGAGTAGAGTGGTATCGAAAGAAATGGTACAAAAATCTTTTTGAGTCTATCTAATGGCATACCTATTCACAAGGAGCAACCTAGAGCTCAAAGGCGTAGTCACATGATTGACATTGCAACCCCCCTTGTGTTAGATTTGCAGTTGAACAACATATCATAGGAAGAAGAAAGAGAAGCATAGTTAGAAAAGATAACTACAGGGAAAATATTTGCAATCTTCTTATCACTTCAATCTCTATAGCCCACAAATATACCTCTGGGGCATCATTTGCTAGGGTACAAGAGTAATATTGCCAAATTTTGTGTTCAATGCACTATAGAAGGGCTTAAGAACCAAATTTTTTCTGCTATGTATATTTGATTCCCGACAAATGGATTTAGTACTTACAAGGAAATAAAGTTAAACATTTACAATATTACACAATCACTAAATATCATCTTTTGGGGGTATGTACACATTGACCCTAATCTTAAATCATGAATTTATTTTGGGATTAAGGTTATGGTTAGGGCATATGTAGTACCCCCCAAAACCCTTACCATAAGTGTGAACCCTAACTTTTTAGGTTAGTAAAAGACTCTAACTCTACATAAATGCTGAAAAAAATTCGCTATTTAAGTTTTAGGACGTTTGGGGTTTAACATTAGGGTGTTTTAGTTTCAAAAAATCCTAACCATAACCTTGAATGTTGAAAAAAAATTCAGTGCTTTTGGTTAAGTTTAGGGCATATTTGCTAGCATAGGGTTTGGTATCCTAACCTCAAATTCTGAAAATAATTTCAGTGATTCTGGTTAGGGTTATGGTACTAGCAGAAATACCCTAATACTAAACCCAAAACTTAAATTTTAGAATTTTTGGTTAGGGTTAGGGTGTATTTCTAGCCAAACCTTGAAAATTTCTGATTTTTTTAGCATCTAAGGTTAGGGTTTGGTGAAGAGTTAGGGAGTTTTAGGGAAAAAAAGTAACCCTAACCATTAATGCTGAAAAAATTTCAAGGTTTTTGGTTAGTGTTTAGGTTTCTTTGTAACAAAAAAATACTAACCCTAAATGTTGAATTTTTTTTCACCATTTCAAGTTTGTGTTATGGTGTATATAAACCCTAATTCTAACTGCTGCAATATTTTATTATTTTTAAATGAGCTAATTATTAAAAGCTAAGTTACCTGTCGGGTTCAGGTTCGAGGGTTCGGTTTGCAGGTTTAGTCAAAATTCTTTTTGGGGTTGGGTTTGTTTTCGGTTTGTCCATACAAAAGCATATAAAAAAAAAAAAATATATACATATACAATAGTAATTAAGTTCAAAATACCACACATAGCATCATATATTGTATAATAAACAAAACCACCATAAAAAAAAATAAAAATAGAGTGTCAATTAGTCAAACTTGAATGTCATGATATATATTATATATTAAAATTAACTACATTGTTGCATTTCTCCTTGTAGTTAAACATTAGGGAAGATTGTCCAATTGGATGATGATATTATAGATGAAGACTTGTAGGCAAACTTGGAAACCTGGACTTGGAGAGTACATGCCAAATCAAATGAATTCAATGGGAGTTTGGGGTCAATGCCCCCAATGGGGTCGAGGGGTAGTGCCCCTTGCAGGGGTAGCACCCCTCGCAGGGGTCTCGGGGCAGTTCCCCTAGCAGAGTCAAGGGGCATTCATTTTGCATTCACAATAAGACACAAATTAAGACCTTCAAAGCCACACAAACCTTCATGGCAGACATCATTTTAGGGTTAGGTGGCAAATTGGACTTTTTAAAGTTAAAAAAAGTCAAGAAAAGTCAAAACAAAATGTAAAAATGTCCTAAGACACCTCAGGTCTGCCCGGGTTCAACAAGGCTGGACTCATAGGCTGTGGGTCTGAGCCTGTCCGAACCCACAGGGGACCAGACCCTGACCCCAAACCTGGGTTGGACCAGACCGGGACCCGGGGCTTACCTGCACTGAACCTTTAACATAGTTTAGAAGTGTTAATGTACTTGGAGGCTGAAGATTAGTTGGTTGATTTGGTGTAGCACAAAGTCAATTTTGAAACCTTGCTGTGAATTTGAATGCTCTGAAAGTCTTCAGAGTCTGCTAAAAAAAGCTCTGAAATCTCAAAACAGTCATTATAAATGACCCAAAAAAACCAAAAAACACTACATATAGGGAAAAAATCATGCCACAGTAAAAAAATTGACACTTGGTAAAATTGTGAAAAAACCATACAGCTGAGTCAGTTGAAAAATCTGTGCTTTTCTTGTGAAAAAATCTGTTTCCATACCAATTTCTAAGAAATTGTGATTACTTGTAATTTTTTTACTGATAATTACTACTATGATTTTAACAGCCATGAATTTGATGTTTCCAAAATTTTGGATAGTATTTGTTGTTCCTGAGACTGTTCCCCACATCCCTGCATTCCCATCTTGGAAACTTGTAGAAACATTGATATTATATTATTATCAGATCTTGCATTGGTCCTTAGCACTGGTGGATGATGGTGATGGTGGTTCTTGTTTTGTTGATGTTTTTTGCCTTTCCTTCTGTTCCCAGAACTGATATAGACATGTGAATCTGTAACAGTGATGATTTCCAGATCTCAGTTTTTAGTTCAGCATTGTTTCAAATGGCCATCACCTCATATGGCTAGTCATATTTGTGCTTTTATGTTACCCCATCCACCTCTGCTTTCATTGTTTTAGCTGTTGGTCTCTTTTTCACCTCCCAGCATTGCTTTCTGCTCAGGTATCTTTCTAGTGTACCTGAATGTATTTATGAGTCCCATTGATCTACTTCGGTCACTGTTGGCAATAATAAAATTTCTCTCTTTTTTTTCTTCTGGTGTATTTTCCCATGTTGATTTTAATAAGATAATTCTGTTGCATTGGTTGTATATCAGATTTCTGTTAGAACACAAGGATGCATGAACATTGAACCTTAAGTGCCCTGTCCAGGTATACATATAAGTTTTGCGTTGGTAATACTAATGAAACTCTAGAGAGTTTTAGTTAATCCAGCCATTGATTTAAAAAATCCATGTAAGAATTTTTCACAAGCTAAAGTACATGTAGTAGAGGACAGTGGATACTTGAATAAAATAAAATTTTAAGTGAATTGAACATTATGTAACTGAATCTTATCTGCAGGTTGGAAAATCCCTAGGGGGAGGTAAGATATTTTCCCTAGATCCTCTCCTAATACCCAAGGCCAACAATCTTCAGAATTAGGGAGAAAACTAGTGATGTGAGTCTGCTCTTGTGCCTTGGGCTACCAAGGAAAAGTAAAAGGCTTGTGTTGAGTATTACTAGATCCTAAATGCTTAATATTGGAGCCATAGGGTTGGGATATTCTTATGGCAGCATGCTGAGGAAGATGTCCTGCTAATCTGTCACCAGTTGTGTGTGGAACCACCAAATCCAAGAAAATCTTAATTCCCACAACATCTGTAAAGAAATAGGTAATCAACCTGGAAGCCTTGTTGATCCCCTCAAACGTCCATTTGAGAGGGACAACCTCTGGAGGGAAAAGGAGAACACCTGTACTCATGTTAAAATAAGGTAGAAACCGAACCTACCAATTTTCTGTCTGAACAATAGTACCTACCCTGGATCTCATAGTAAATGGGGGATTGGAAAAAAAACTGTTCCTCATTCGTCACATCATGGACTGAACATGGTTGGTAGATCCTACCACCATAAGGAAAATGGTTGTTTGACTGAACTTTAATTGCTTTGAACAACCCTCGATTGACCATGAGGAATCCTTGGGTAATGTGATCAGTGTACTTGAAGATATTCATGTCAAACAATGTAAGCATCAACCTGTACAAATGCTTGGCTTGGGGCTGGGAGTTGTGGGGGAGAGGTTGAAGTGATGTGAATATGCTATTGGTAAATGTCCCCAATGAAAACTCTCTTACACATTCTTTGTGGGGAGATGGTGAAGAGCGGCCTAGAGTTGTGGGATAGTGGTCCAAGTAACACGGATATACTATTGGTAAATACCCTACCCAATAACTATATTACACATCATCCAAGGGGAGAAGGCAAAGGTGGACATCTAGTGACTCTCTAAATAGAGGGAGCCAATAGGCTAAATAAGCAAATTAACCTCAAAATACCAATATTGTTGATGCTAAGGGACCTCCAAGGAGGAAACCCTCTGTGAAGAACAAAATATCAAACATGGGTATTTGTCACACCCAAGATTTGTTACCAACAGCCCAAGGTATTGAGCTTGAAGTAGCATCCAAACAAAGAGGCCTGGGGAATACTGTTTTTGTTCTCATAAGAGTCTTTGTGCTGAAAGACTAAATGATCAAGAAATAATTTCTCTGAGATTTTTTTTTGGCAGCAGAAATATCTAACGAATGAACAAAGCCTTGTAGAAAAAAAAATGTATTAATTGAGGTGTCAAGGTCAAGTTCCAAGGAATAGATGATTTGTTAAAAATGGAAGAATTGCCCATGTGGAGAATAATAGGCAAAAACATAGTAACAAATTTTTTTTCTCAGGAATAACTTGGAAAACCAAAAGATAAATATTCTTTCAATTTGTTTGGAAAAATTGGGTTAGGGATAGAGTTGGGGAAAAAGTCAGGTTAGGGTTAGTGTTAGGATTAGGGAAAAAATTAGGAAAATTTCTGCAGAAATGAGAAAAAAGGCACAGAAATACATTTATATAAACAAAACATTCCGATTAAATTGAATTTTTTTGGTAGAATAAAATCAAAAATTGGTTTGACTGATTAATCTCAAAATACCATGTTTTTCATAAAAAAGGTCTCCAGGGCTGAGTGGCAATTAATTAGAATAAATCACGATTTTTTAAAGAGTTATAAGCTATTGGGAAAAGGATTCTCTTTAACAAGCTGGATTCAAAGGAGGACCAGGATTATTATTGCAGTCCCCGTATGACTGAGAGGTGAGGATTCAAATGATCCAAATCATTGGTAGTCATCATTGCGTAAACCCTTAAATTCATTGCAGAAAGATCAATAGTTGTTGAAATATTGAAACAATCTTCTCCAGTTTTATGTTTATTGTGTTTTTGAATAAAACTGCCCTAGTTTAATGGCCAAAGGTTGTCTGATCAACTTAGCAACATTGCCATATTGCTTTATGAAATGACCATAATTCTGTAGCACAGTCTGCAATTGCTAGGAACAGGCATGTTGAAAACGTGTGGACAATTAAAGACTAGCTGGGGGTACTAATATGTTTTCAATTCTATATTTTATACCTTTTCATTCCTGTCTGAAGTCAGTCACATGGACTCCATTTGGGTTGAATAACGGGCTGTTCAACAAGAAGTCATTAGACAGATTAGCAGACAGCCATTCTCGAAGTGTTGGAAGCATAATTTCTGATTCTGTAATCTTCATACATACTTTTAACATAAATTCCTTTTATGTGTGTGCTTTCATAACTATAGGCTTACACTATGCTTTATGAGGTGGCTTACTAGGTTCAGAAAATGTCTACATTCAAGCATTGCTCATCAGAATGCTGCATTATAATGTTGCAACATAAGGCTTATGGAGATATTATAATGTTGCATTGCTCGTTGGAATGCTGCATAGCTCATCTATTGTTCTTGTGGTTCTTGGGATGTAACATAAGGCTTAAGTTCTGGTTTTTATTTTCTAGAGCACACTAATGTAGTGACTGGAGGATTATTGTGATGGTCTTTTCTCAGCAGCATGAGTATTATTAAATAGGCGATACTCCCAGAAGAACTGTAAGGAACTTGTTTTTGCATCTATGATAGGTCTATTTGTTTCAGATGTGTACATGCTTTACTCTTTTTAGTTGGTGAAGCATTTTTTCTGTTCTTACCCACATGTTTAAGAAATGTTTCTAGCCCCAGATATTCTTATCACTTTAGAGGAGTCTTGTCTAAGCTATTGTTCCATGGCTTGCTACATTTTCTACCTGTTCAGCAGTTCTCTTATTATTAAAATGTGTAACATTGTTATTCTGATAGGTTGATTGCAGTTGTATTGTGATGTAGAGGAGAGCTATTGCAAAACATGGAATAAGGCACGCCAAGAGAAAGGAGAATCTGCATATAGTGATAAAATGTGAGTATAAGTTGCTCGATCTGATATGCATGCATACCTTTACATTTGTGCAATAATTATTAGAGCTTATTGAATAATCAAGAGGTTGAAGGAGATATGTGTTATGACAGTCATAACACCAAGTACAAGTTCTGTCAACTGTTGCAACTATTATACATTTATTTCACAAGCAAAGGGAACAAATGATGATGATGTAACAAAATTTACTTAATGCCCACTTTTTGTATTTTTAATCAAGATTGGCATGGTAAAGTGTTAGATTAGCTCCTTGCTATGTTGAGATCTTCTGTAGTTTGAGACTTGTTTCTGCATGTATTACCTGCTATAGCAATTCACATATAAGTATGGTGGTAGAATTCATATCCGAAGTTTTTGACTAGATTCTAATCATGAAAACTATCCTAGGATAATGTAGTTTCTATTCAAAGTTTATTTACTTCTTCTAAAATTATGACTATATTGTCTTACAGCTTACAAGAGGAAATGATAAAAGTTTGAAACTCAATAACGAGATCAAAATTGATGGACAACAATTTTAACTGAATTTTCTTGGATGATTACACAGATTTGATGACCTAGTAAGCAGGTTTGAAAAACCAGATAGACGGAACCGTTGGGATTCTCCTCTTTTTGAGTTAAAGCCAGCTGAAGGTAACATAAACTTTAAGTTACCTATTCTGTATAATGAATATTAGTTTGACTTATGATCGTCAAAGAGTTTATATTGGCTATGGTTTCTATTTCAGGTTTTTACTGTATTCTAACTTTGGATGTAAAAATATTATAATTGCACTTAGAGAAATGAAGTGTAATATTTATTGTGGTTTGCTAGTAAGCATTTGATGAGATCATAATAGCTCACAAGAAAACTGTAATAGAAACACAGTAACTCGACAAATACGATGTTCAAAGAGCTAGTAGGACTGAATATTCTCTAGAATGACAAGTATTGACTAAGAACTGCAGAAGGGAAGGGGACAGGGCTTCAAGGAAGCATGAAAAGAAACTGAAAATTGAGGCTAGTAGAATATGTTGGTATATCAATGTGCTAGGTCATTTGACTGCCACAATATGGTAGAAGTGATCAGGATGCTGCTTGCATCGTAAGTCTCTTTTAGGCTACGATAAGAAGGAGATGAGGTGGGAGTTTATTCTCTTGGTTGATCTTTGCTAAGTAGGACCATTTTATCTAAAATCAAATCTCAAGTGAATAATGCCCTGCATAATTATAAGTGTATTAATGCTGACAAGGAACCATATCTATTGCTATAGAGCTTGTAGTTTTGCAGGTCTTTTAGAAGGTGGTGATCATTATTCATTCTTCTTTGATGAGAACAACTGCATGGTTATTTTGGGATAATAGCTCATCAGAAGGTAGAAAATGAAATAATGGAAATCTATTGCCAGTTAAGTGAATTTGAGTAATACCTCAACTTCAACCCACAAAATATCAACAGTAGACTTGGTTCAAATGTATCCTTCTATCAATTGGGTTGTCTTCATATTCTCCACATTTCACTCTATAGACACCAAAGGGAGTTTGATCGTTAACGAAGTTTTAGGCATATTGTGCCTGAGCAACTTCAACAACCACAACTTGGAGATTATCAATAGATTGCTTGTTGTCTCTGTTTTTTGTTATAACCCTAAAACTATGTTCGCTCTCATTAGTAAATTCCCTCATTCATAAAATCTGCTGTAATTCTTTGAAAGGATATTTTAGCTATATTCAGAATTTCAGATTATAGGATGGAGAGGGAGAAAACATAACCACCTTGAGAGGTCAGATCAGAATCTGTCTCATTCAGTCAGAATCCTGCTTCTCATGCTTATTTAATTGGTAGAGTGTGTAAAGGGTGTCAGCTGATTGGTTGATTCAGATTGCTCTTCCATTTGTTGAGCCCTTCTTTGTCAGGAGATGGTGGCTATTGGCTGAGTGTTTTCCCTATGGTCCAAAAATATATTGGTGGCACTTTACAATGAATGACCCGCCATTGGCATAAATTGGGTAATAAAGTGGTGTCTTTTGTTACTTGTGAACAGTCATATTCAATAAGAGACATTGCACCATTTGGCAAAGACACAAATTTGTTGACCAACAGACTCTATTTTCCAGCCATCTGATATTAGAGATGTTTCATATCGAACTACACTTTTGATTCACCCTGACGAGGTTGGAAAAGATTGAAGGCAAACAAAGGAAGATAAAAGCAATACAAAACACAATACCTTCACCTATAATCTTTGCTTCTCTCCTTGATGAGCGGAAATGGAGTGCAGCCTTATTCCATTTGATTTGCTCTTTGATATTGATATGTGGATTGCTCAATGCTCTAGCATAACCTTGATATGATTTGATAATGGTAGGTGATGAAAATGACAGCATGTAGGTATGGTAGCTTGATAAGTCATGCCTTAGCTAGTAATGAATGATGAAAGCCTCTAGATATAGAGTCTAGAAGAGGCAAAATCAATGGCTAGGAATGATTGATGATGGATGGCTAAGATTGAAGGAGGATTAGGGTTTGGATCAAGGATACAATCATGTGACTAGTGGCAGATGATTGATAGGGTTTAGGTTTAGGATAGGGATAAGGACAAAAATCCTTATGCCTTAAGAGGTTAAATGAGATGAATGGATAAGATGAAAAGTTAGTTTGACTTTTGGCTAGGTGTCTAGGTTCATTGAATCTAGACAAGGAGTTAGTTAGACATGTGAAGGGAACACTTGTCACATGAGGACAAATTTAGGTTATGGTCTATGTGAACAAGATGAAGGGATAGGTATAGATGGACAAGGATAGAGGATATGTGAAGGGATAGTAATTAAATAAACAGTAAATATTTATTTAATTAAAGGATTAGGATAGAGATGGAAAATGATGGGAATAATTAAATAAATAATAAATATTTATTTAATTAATGGCTTAGGATAGGTTAAAATTAGGTGTCTACATTTTGTCACTCTTTGATATGACGTTGCAAAGCGGCGGCGTATCAAAGAAGTTTAAAACATAGTGGAAGAGAGAGGATAATGCTCAAAGATGAGAGAGGATAAAGATCAAAGATGATGCCCCAGTCAATGGGAGGATGGAAAAGGAAAGATTAGGATTAGGTGATAGGATTAGATGGACAAGGATAGAGGATAAAGAGGGATTAATTAAAGGATCATGTGAAGGGATAATAATTAAATAAATAGTTGCAGGTGTTAGTTTTATGATCAGATGTAATGCACAAAAAATTAATTCAAAATCAACACAATAACACAGCAGATACCCTGGGAAAACCCTCCACTTGAGGGAGAAAAACCCAGCAACAATATATCACTTATATATTGAATCACAAAGAATGTCTCCTTTACAATAGAGGCCGATATTAAGGCCAAGAGTAAGCACCACAATCTGATGCAAGCACAGCAACACAGTGATGCAATTCACTAATGATAAAACTCAGCCTTCTACAATATCGATCTGCACTTGATGATGAACTCGCACTTGTATATTCAAACTTGAGATAAACAAAAATGAATGGATAAGGAATGAGGTACAACCAATGAGTATATATACAATATGAAGAGAGAGACGTGACTCCCAAGAACAACATGTCGGCCTCTTTCCAAAAAAATCGTGTCTCTAACATACAAGAAGTCGGCTACATGAATTCACATCCCTTCATAACAAATCGCGTCCACATTAAGCCTGATGTCGGCCTCAACAAAGAAATTCGAGCCTCCATTAATTAATTATCAAAAGATGTGCCTCTTCAAGATAAATCGCTATCTCTATAAATTAAATAGCCATCAGCTATAATTTAATTTATCATCATGTAAAGGAGATCGGCTGGAAGGAGACACCCAATGTTGTAAGATAGCATCAACACTCACTCTCAACTAGGGAGGATACTTCCAGGTGCATAAGACATCATCTCATCGTGATGTCAACCACAATGGCTACTCCCATATGTGGAAAGGAAAGATATCACCTCATCGTGATATCAACCATCATGGCTACACCCATGTATGGTATGTACAAGTGCTCATCACTCAACGTGATGTTTTCACCTCATCATGACATTCACCATGGCTCTCCATGAGGGTGAAAACACAAGTACAAGAAAATCATCACGTACTCTCTCACGTGATGCTGTCATGGAGTCACACACATGACATCTACTATGGCTCTCCCAGAGGGTGGAAACAAGGTCTTTCACCTCAAATCTCTCTCAAAGAGAAATGCATTAACAAGGGCTTGCACCTCAGATCTCTCTCAAAGAGAAATGTATTAAAGAGGATCACTGATACTGAGACTCCTTCTCAGCTAGGGCTTGATTCTCCACCATAACAAGCTTGTCTTGAAAGTACACAAACTTTATCCCGGAGAGAGGCTTGGTGAGAATGTTTGTCGTCTGCTCATCAGTGTTGATATACCTCAACTTAATTGCTTTCCTCAATACCATATCTTTGATATAGTGGTATTTAATCTCAACACGCTTAGTTTTGTCATGAAACACAGGGTTGATAGAAAGCTTCACACAACTCTGGTTATCACAATGAATGATAGTAGGCTCCATTGATTGTCCAAACAATTCTACAAGGAGCTTCCGAAGCCACACCGCTTCTCGAGCTGCCACACAAGCTGCAATATACTCGGCCTCTGTTGTACTCAGTGCCATAGAAGACTGCTTCTTGCTACACCAGGATATCATCGCAGACCCCAAACTAAAGCAACATCCAGAAGTGCTCTTCCAATCAGTAACACACCCTGCCTAATCAGAATTAGTATAACCATACAACTTCAAATCCTCACCTGAAGAATATCTCAACCCATATCCAACTGTGCCACGCAAGTATCTCAAGATATGCTTCGCTGCAACTAGATGTATTTGCCTTGGTTCACACATGAATTGACTAAGTGCACTCATTGCATAGCAAATATCCGGTCTACAATTGACTAGATACATCAACGATCCATCAATTGCCTGTACATCGTGGAATCCACCTGATCTGAACTAGCTGCAGTCTCTTTCAACTTATGCAAGTTGGTCTCCATAGGCGTAGACATGGATTTGCAATCCATCATACCAAATCTCTTCAGAATATCAATAGTATACTTCCCTTGACTTAGAATCATTTCATCAGGCTTCTGCCATACTTCTAAACCAAGGAAGTAATGCATGAGACCAAGATCCTTCATTTCAAATTCAGAAGCCAACTCCTTGCATTTGATACTGAGGTGATCTTCTCCAATAAGAATCAAATCATCAACATACAGAACCAAGATTAATGCTTCGCCATCAATTACCTTGAAGTACAAGTTTGAATCAGCATCGTTCTTGGAGAAGCCCAAGCTTGACAGGTAACGATCAATTCTTTTTACCAAGCACGAGGAGCCTGCTTAAGGCCATACAAAGCCTTCTTCAGCCTGCAAACATGAGACTCCTTCCCATGCACCTCAAAGCCATCAGGTTGCTCAATATATACCTCTTCCTCGATTACACCATTCAGAAATGCAGTCTTCACATCCATTTGGTGAATCTTCCATCCTTTGGATGCTGCAATAGCAATGATGGTCCTGACAGAAGTATAACAAGCAAATGGAGCAAAGGTTTCCTCATAGTCAACTCCCTCTTTCTGTGAGAATCCTCTAGCCACGAACCTAGCCTTGTACTTCTCAATGCTCCCATCAGCCGCATGCTTGATCTTGAAGAGCCATTTAGAAGATACCACAGATTTTCCTTCGGGTCTAGGTACGATGTCCCAAACATCATTCTTGAGAATGGATTGATACTCTTCAAACATAGCATCTCTCCAAACTTGCTGACTAGTAGCTTCCTCAACACTGGAAGGCTCAGATTCAATGATTTGACTCATCAATGCAAGATAGCTGGAAAACTTATGAGGTCTCTTGCTTTCTTTGAAAGTTCCTCTTGGTGCTACAAACCTTTTTGCCTCTTGCATTGTTTGCCTAGCCCAAAGAGGTCTCTTACGACCAATCACAATATCTGTAGGCCCATCAGTAGGTTCCAAGGGCTCAACTGGACCATCATCTTCTTTAGGTTTAGGAGCCTCCCTCTGAGTCTCAGGAGCATGGTCAACTTCCATATCCTGAGGAGACTCCTCATTATCTATCTCCATTTGAGTGCCCTTGGATCTTTTGAATGCAACATCCTCCTCAAATGTGACATCTTCACTGATCTCAATCAACTTCTGACCTGGAATGTAGATTTTGTAGGCTTTTGATGTCTCACTGTAACCTACAAATATTCCCTTCTTGCCAGAAGGTTCCAACTTTGTCCTTTTGTCCTTAGGCACATGAACATATACAGGACAACCAAAGATCCTCAAATGACTTACTTCCGGCTTCACCCTTGTGAATGCTTCTTCGGGAGTCATGTTCTCCAAAATGCGGTGAGGACTTCTATTCTGAACGTAGACTGCTGTCCTAGATGCTTCCGCCCAAAGGAAGGTTTGCAGATCTTGGTCATGAATCATGGCTTTGGCTGCTTCCACAATAGATCTATTCTTCCTTTCAGCAACACCGTTCTGTTGAGGATTATAAGGGACACAAAACTACCTCTTAATCCCAGCTTCAATGCAAAAGTTACGAAAGCTGCCAGAAGTGTACTCTCCACCATTATCGGATCTCAGGACTTTGATTCTCTTCCCGGACAGGTTCTTTACCTAAGCTTTGAATTCTTTGAACCTCTCTAATACCTCCTCAGATTCTTTAGATTTCAAGAAATAAGTCCAAGTCTTTCTAGAGTAGTCATCAATAAAAATAATGTAATACAAGAAACCACTTGAAGAAGCAACAGACATTGGACAACATAAATCAGAATGAATAAGATCTAGAATACATTTGGATCTACTTTCACTACTATGAAATGGACCTTTTGTATTCTTACCCAAAGCGCAGCCTCTGCAAGTACCTCTGTGCTCCTGGTTGAGTTTCGGAAGGCCCGTGACCATCCTCTCCATGGTAGGTAGTGCTCGAAAGTGAAGATGAGCCAATCTTCGATGCCAAAGATCACATGAACTTGAAGAATCATGCAATAGAGCCTGAAGTGGACGAGTGCATAGTCTATAGACGCTCTCATGTCTAACTCCAATCACTTGAGCAGTCTTGATATTAGAGTTCTTCGTCCATGCAAGAACTTTGCCTTCTGAAAATGCAACTTGGTACCCCTTGTCCTCCAAGGCTGAAATAGAGACAAGGTTTTGCTTGATGCTTGGAACAAATAGCACATCACTCAACTGCAACAAAATGCCAGAATCCAAGTGAAGAGAGGAGGTCCCAACTCCTTTCACAGAGTAACTGGCATCATCTCCAATAATGACTTGTTCACTAGAATCTCTCTCCACCAAATCAGATAGATGCTCCCTAAATCCGGTGATGTGGCGAGAGGCACCACTATCAATCAACCAAGTGTTGGTGTCGGTGGGCACATTGCTTGGCAAGGCAGAATAGAATAGAAATTCACTTGAATCCTTTTGCAGAGATATCTCATCAGCATTAGCAATGGCAGCCTGCTGCTTAGGCCTGGTTGGATAGTCCTTTGCTTAGTGACCATACTTGTCACATCTAAAGCATTGGACTCGGGAGAGGTCCCTCTTCTTCTTGAATGCAGGAGCACCATCAGATCCTTTATCTCTGTTCCTCTTGAAATATCCTTTCTTTCCCTTTCTTCTTCAAAGATTGAGTGGCAAGAACATGAATGTCTTCATTAGTAGAGCTTTGACCAATACCTCTCGCAACCAACCTAGACTCTTCTTGAATACAATCTGCTCTCAAACGATCAAACTTGGGAAGTTTTGATCTCGCACTGATTCCTTGAATGTAAGACTCCCAAGATGAAGGAAGACCATTAAGAGCCAACATGGTCTAGTCCTTGTCATCAACAATATGACCAATAGTAGAGAGCTGATCTCTCAATTCGGAAATCTTCATGAAATAAGCGATGACAGATTCTCTTTTCGCCATCTTAACATGATGAAGTTGCTTTAATGCGAGTGCACAGCTTGTGTTGTTGATCTCATACATCTCCTCCAAAGTCTTAAGCATGTCTCTTGCTGTCTTCAACTTATAGATGATTGGAACAATATGGTCCTTCACGGAATCAACTAACATCTTCTTCACCTTAGTATCTTTCTTCTTCCATTGAATCTTCTCTTCCTCATCAGTAGGCTCGGGGACTTTGCTCTCCACGAACTTAGCCAATTCATTTTCCTCCAAGGTGAACATAATTTTGAATCTCCAAGATGTGAAATTTGTTGCTCCCTCAAGTCTATCCTCAATCTTGAGTCCGTTCACCATCTTGATGAAGAGATGGATGTGATCAAAGATGAGAAAGGGTAATAAGAGTATAGCTGCAAGACTAAATCTGATCAAGATCTTCTTCAAACCCGCTCTGATACCATGTTAGTTTTATGATCAGATGTAATGCACATAAAATTAATTCAAAATCAACACAATAACACAGCAGATACCCTGGGAAAACCCAACAACAATATATCACTTATATATTGAATCACAAAGAATGTCTCCTTTACAAAAGAGGCCGATATTAAGGCCAAGAGTAAGCACCACAATCTAATGCAAGCATAGCAACATAGTGATGCAATTCGCTAATGATAAAACTCAGCCTTCTACAATATCGATCTGCACTTGATGATGAACTTGCACTTGTATATTCGAAGTTGAGATAAACAAAATGAATGGATAATGAATGAGGTACAACCAATGAGTATATATACAATATGAAGAGAGAGACATGACTCTCCAAGAACAACATGTCGGCCTCTTTCCAAAAAAATCGTGTCTCTTACATACAAGAAGTCGGCTACATGAACTCGCATCCCTTCATAACAAATTGCGTCCACATTAAGCATGATGTCGGCCTCAACAAAGAAATCATGCCTCTTCATTAATTCAAGCCTCCATTAATTAATTATCAAAGGATGTGCCTCTTCAAGATAAATCGCTATCTCTATAAATTAAATAGCCATCGGCTATAATTTAATTTATCATCATGTAAAGGAGATCAGCGGGAAGGAGACACCCAACGCTGTAAGATAGCATCAATAGCAGGGTGCGGGGGTTGGGGTCAGGGCGTTACTCGATTCTTGTAGTCTTAAAAAAGAAAATTAAGTAAATAGTAAATATTTATTTAATTAAAGGATTAGGATAAGGATGGGGAATTTAATTAAATAAATAGTATTTATTCATAGTTCCACGGGGATCCGTCCCCCTCGAAAAAGTGGCCGTCTCGGAGACGGGGACGTCTTCGAGATGCGGGGACGTCAGGGAAACGTCCCCCCGTCCCTCCACCGTCCCCTGGGCGTTTCCTTCATAGGGAGTCTTCTTCGTGTCTCGGAGTCTCCTCGGAGTCTTATCCGCGTCTCTCAGTTTCCCACATCCCCTGTGTCCCCTTATTAAAATAATGATTTTAAAAAAAAAATTCAAAAAACAAAGCTTTAGCCTTTAAGTTTATGATTTTCATTTATCATAAGAAATGAAATATTTTAAAATTTTAATATTATATTACTATAATTAAAATTTAAAATATAATATATTATTAATTATTATATGATTAATTTTTTATGACTTACTCTAAAGTAAGTCTTAAGACTAAATGAAATTTTTTTTTCACCGAGCATTTTTCATTCTGTGCGACTATGTCTGGCGAGTGGTAGGAGACTGAGAGTGAGAATCAAAGCCCTCTGAGAAGCAAGAACTCGTTATTCAACTGATTCAACTTCAAGTGAATTTGACCAGGTAGGTTTTCGTTTTTATTTTTTTAATATTTAATTTTTTTTCATTGTGTAATGCGGAATGCTAGTCCCAGACCCGACACACGGGAAGGGCATTAGAAATAAATGTCTGGCCGTCTTGGCACCCGCAGTCACTGAGCTGTGTGGATTTTTGATTTTGGTCCCTGGAAGGCTGGAACGGATGCCTCAAAGAGGTGTCCGCTCATGGACCGGTCGCAGTCCATGAGCGGACACCTCTTTGAGGCATCCGTTCCACACGGGGTGCTAAAACTAAAAGTAAAAAATTAAAATTTTTAATTTTTTTTCAATTTTTTTTATGAATTTAATTTTATTATGCCTCTTGGGCCCTTGCTCATTGTGCTCTGCAAAATGTGGAAGCACAGGCAAGGCATGTGAACTGTTTGACAGAAAATGTGGAAGCACAGGCAAGGCATGTGAATTGTTTGACTGAAATCAGTCAAACAGTTCACATGCCTTGCCTGTGCTTCCACATTTTGTAGAGCACAATGAGCCAAGAGGCATAATAAATTTATAAAATTAAATTCATAAAAAAATTTGAACAATCAAATAGTTCACATGCCTTGCCTGTGCTTCCACATTTTCATTTTGCATATCTTGCAATATTGCAATTCATTAGACCACATTTCTTTCTAAGTTTTAGACTTTTAGTTTATAGGTCTGATTTTTAAATTTATTTTTTTACATCGTAGGTCTGATTATTTTTTATTTTTTAACATTGTTTTTGCAGCATCATCATCATAATGAGTTCACACAACAGAAGTGATGATGAACCAAACATTCAAAGTGCAAATGATTCATCAGATGATCTTGACTTTCAAATAGGAGGGGAGGCTGAGGGTGAAGTTCAACCACAAGTACAACATGGCTCAGCCTCAAATACTCAAACTACCACAAGTTCCATTGGTAGTAAAGATAATAGCTGCCCTTCAGAACTCCTTCAAGAATGGGCCAAGGGCCCCTTTGATCCAAAAAAACCTTTAAAACAATTTGCATCCAAGGTAGCAGCAAAGCCTGGGGCAACTGGGGGCACTAGATTATGGAAGTGTCACATGTGTGAGCTTACATGGTTTGGCAGTATTACAAGAACTAATGCACATTTTCTTCTTGTTCGAGGCAAAGGTGTAGATGTATGCAAAGCTGTGGCAAGTAATTTGAAGTACAGGGCTGAAATTTTAAAATTATGGGGTTGTAATGAGGATGAAGTGCCTACATCTGCTACATTGCAACATAAGAGTATGGGTGATCAGATTTCAGCAGTGTCTACTTCTACTTTGCAGAGTCAAAGGCCACCAAATCCGTTCAGTTCAAGTGCAGCAGAGCCTAGGGGGAAACGTAAGATGGCATCTTCACAACCTTTAGCAAGTTTATTCAATGTGCAGGCAAAGGATGAGGCAGATGATGCCATTGGCAAATTCTTCTTTGCCAATGGCATTCCATTCCACGTGGCTCGCTCTCCTTATTATAAGGAAGCTGTGTCAAAAATAATAAGGGCAGGACAATCATATGTGCCACCAGGGGAGAATAAATTGAGGACAACAATCTTGGATCAAAACTATTCCAAGATTAATATTTTGATGGAGAAGATGAAGAGAACCTGGGTCACAAGTGGATGCAGCATAGTCATGGATGGGTGGACGGACATTAGGCATCGTCCACTCATCAATATCATCGTCACATCTATAGCGGGCCCTTATTTCCTTAGGGTTATTGATTGTTTAGGGCATAGCAAGGATGCCCATTATCAGTTTCAGATCCTCAAGGATGCTGCAGAGGAGGTTGGGCCACAAAATGTGGTGTAGGTAGTGACAGATGCGGCCCATGTGTGCAGAGCTGCAGGGAGGTTGATTGAGGCAGCCTATAGACATATTTTATGGACTCCTCGTTGTGTGCATGCTATGAATAATTCACTTAAGGACATGGGTAAAATCAGCTGGATCAAATCTACTGTCAGCGATGCTAAACATGTGCAGATGTTTATCTGCAACCATCATCATTCACATGCACTTTTCAGGTCCTTCTCCAAGAAGGAATTCCTGAAGCCTGTAGAGACTCGGTATGCATCATACTTTATTCTCTTGGAGAGGATGCTTGAGTTGCAAGAGCCATTGCAACTAATGGTAATGACAGCAGAATGGAACAGATGGCCTATGTCGAAGACACAGCAGGGATTGAGGGTTAAGGAGGTGGTGAACAATGATGTCTTTTGGGTTGATGCCAAATATATTGTCTCCATCATTGAGCCAGTCTTCAAAGTTATTAGATTTGGGGATTCTAATGCACCTTCCCTTGGAGAGGTATACGAGTGCATTGATTCCATGCTTGATCAAATGAAGGCTAAAGTGTGAGAGAAGGACCCCACAATGCAATTCTACACCGAGCATATTTATCCAATCATTCAGCATAGATGGGAGAAACTCAACACTCCCTTACACATGGCTGCCTACGCATTGAACCCAAAGTGGTATGTGCCACGTCCCGACAGAGTGACACCTATGGAGGATGTTGAGGTGAAGGAAGGGTTCATGAAGGCCATTGACAAAATGTATGATCCTATAGAGGCCAGCTCGCTTCGTACTGAGTGGACAAAATTTGCTACTCTTTGGGGATATTCAGAGGCAACCAAAGTAGATTTGGAGACTGTCACAGGAGGACCCCAAGTTGTGGTGGACTATGCATGGGCCTAGATCTTTGATTACTACTTTAGCCATTTGTTTGTTGTCCCAAATTTCTAGTTCTTCTGCTTCTGAGAGGAACTGGTCCACTTATAACTTCATCCACTCTATTAAGAGGAACAGGCTCACTTCTAGGAGGGCAGAGAAGCTTGTGGCTGTCCATAGTGCCTTACGTCTCATTGATTGCAGCACAACTACATACAAGGAGAGTCCAACAGCCAGATGGGATGTAGAGCTAGAAGAACCAACACAGATAGATGAGGATGCTACACAGACAGGGCTGGTTGGTATTGGTTTAGATGAGCTTGAGCATTTGGGGTCCTCGTCCGATGGTTCCAGTGATGAGGAGATTGGCATGGAGCTTGGAGTTGGAGATGATTAGATCATTAGAGGCATCGGGCCATTAACTATTTAGTATTTAGTATTTTTTTTTTGAAGTTTGAAGTTTGAACACTGTTGTGTTGATACCTTGATACTTGATTGTAATTATGAATCATGACTATGAAATTTTGAAATTCAAATTATGAAACAACTAGTTCTCGTTCCAATCACAATGACTAATCAAAAATAATAGAAGCACTCCACTAATTGAAGAGGACTGTCTAGGAGCCAAGACATAAGGCTTTCTTATCTGAAAACAATGTGGTTTGAATGTTTTTAAAGTGTGGTGAACCAATTGGTTTAAATATAATTCCATATTCTTATATGTACAGTTCACGCAATTGTTCACCTTCTCCATGGGCATTAAACATATACTTATCAGTTATCAGTATTTGCATACCATCAACTCCTTCGTCATATTCATTTGAGTTGTCCTCAACTCTTGTATGGGAGCCTTGATAAAGCATACTGCATTCATTGCAATTCTATTCACAGGATCCACCTTTTCACAAACTCCTTATTTTTGTGATCCGTCATATGTAGTAGTTGGAAAGTGGCTATGGAGAGGTGGGAAGAAATTAGAATATGGTAATTCAGAAATGTGCTCACTGCCTTTTCATTTGCCAGGAAATAGTATTCACTGTTGCCCAAATTTACTTTTATTTAAATAAAACTAAGTTGCTGGTTTTGGCACTAGTTTGGGTTTGGGGGTTCAGTTTGCAGGTTTGGCTAATTTTCTTTATGGGGTTTGGGTTCATATATATATATATATGCAGCCTAGAAGCATGAATTAGGATTAGAATATCACATAGCATCATATAAACAACAAAACCACCATAAACTTGAATGTCATTTAAAACATGCATCATAAATATTCATCATTCAAACTTAAGTTTAATATTAAAATAATAATATCAAGTTAAACACTTTTAATCATCAAATGGATTTTCTAAATCGTCAATATCATTGTCATCATTGACATTATATGATGTAGGAACATTAGATGAACCACATCTAGTGCCAATGCCATTGTCACTTGCACTAATAGTGTGCTCATGCTGGTTTTTGGGCTCCTCAAATGCAATATGGTGGGAAGTGGAAGCATCCAAGTCAGTATGCTCTAGCTCTATATCCCACAACTTCGTCTCCCCTTCCTTGTAGTCATGTTGTTTGTATGAAAGGAGATGCAAGTTGGAATGCACATATACTAAGTTCTCCACTCTTTTTGAGTGCAATTTATTAGCTTTACTGAGTGGATAAAAGAATATGTGCTCCATTTCGAAATCAAAGCAAAAACAATAATAAAAAAAAATTGAAAACCCACCGTTGCGTGTCCGAGTTCACCCCAAGTGAACCGGGCCTCCTAAGTAGGAAACCTACCGGAACCCACAGAGGAATTGGACCGAGACCCGGATCCGGTGCGAACTGATACTGGATCTGGTCTGGCAGGAGGCGAACCTGACTACTTAGAAATAAAACTTAAAAGCCTCATTGCTGTTTCTTCTTTTTTCACTTGGAAAAGCACTTTTTGCTGTCCAAATCTCCTTTGATATCAAAAACCTTGCTCCCCAAGGCTTACTTCATAGACTTGTAAAAACTCTTCTCTTTGGTGTTCACCTGTTATTTAACTTCCAAAATCTCTCCTTCCTACTGCTTACCTCCTCAACCGCTCTTCACAATGCAAAATAACTTGTTACTGTTACCATCTCCTCTTTTACATGTAAACATGTAACTGCTGCTCGCTCAATTCTCTCTAAAAAAAATATTGGGAAAGACACTTCATTTAGGGTCTTTGGAGGCTCTTCCTTCACTTGTTATTATAATGTTCTTTACATGTAAATTTTTTGTATATTTTCTTGAATGATTATTAAAATATCATATTTTTTGTCTGTTTTATGATCATTTTATGAAACTATTCAAAACTGGACATCATGTAGTCACTCATTTTAGCATTAAAAGCAACTTGTTGGCTTGCTGTTTTCTTGGAAATGCTTGAGGAAGTGCCTACAAATGGTTAGTGAACCAGAAGCTGTATTGGAAACTTTTGTGACTGTTTGTGGTCATTTCATGAGTTTTACATTGTCTACTAGGAAACAGCCTGCAGAGTTAGGATCTTGCAGCATACACTTGGCAGGCTGATTTTGTAAAACTTGGCAACTCTTGATAGCAAGTTTTAGGGAAAATAATATTTGTATATGCATTTCACACAACCAGTACTAGAACTTGCAGATGTCACCTCTCTCTGATCACCTGCATTAGCAACATCGCTGCCTTTGACACCACCACAACAATCACACCTCCACACACTTTCTGTTTGTCTTACTATGTCTGCAGGTTGTTTGTGTTTGGCTTAGTACTCACCAAGACTTGCTGAATCTCGTAACTATGGTTCAACATAAAGAGTTTGCAATTAAATGCCAGGTTAGCCACACTCAATTATTTACCTTTTCTGCACAAGTTGAAATCTCTACCAGAGCTATATAATTTGCTCTATTCCCAAATTTTTCTGGTTTTTCTCCCTTGTACCATTGCATATGCTCTTGCTTTTTTACGTTGCCTTATTTAAAAAATTTAAAGCAGTCTAAAATATAACCCTCAGTTTTCTCAATTTTATTGAAAAGAAATAATGTCTTTGTTTTCAATGTTAAGTTGGACATTTGTATCCTAGAAATTGTTCTCAGGGGAAATGTGGGTGCATTACTTTGTGTTTCTACATTATAAACATGACATCATAGCCATCACGAGCCTTGAGCTTTATTGGTAAGATTGCTCTTCATTACTAGCTTGTTAACTTCTTATCCATATTGTTCATCATGTGTATTAAAAAGATTGGCTCAGTGGTCATTATTGCTGTACACTAGTGCTGCTAGGAAATATTGCCAGACCTCTTACTCTTCGGCTGTCAGACCACCTACATTTGTGCTGCATTGATAGTTTCAACTTCGTAACTGTTCATTTGATGAGACAATTCTATCCATTGTCTGTAAAGCTTCATTTTTAGTGTTACTTTTTACTGCTTTTTTGGAGCTATGAAAATAACTTGCAATGTTCTATCATGTATGGTGCATATGATCTCATTAATTACATCTATATGCAAGTATATGGCCAGTACTAGAGTGCTTCTACCGTCTATGAATCATAATTGTCAATTATTTGAGCTGGAAATCTCCCTTGTTCTCTTGGTGATTTATTATCCACAGATACCCGGGTAAGATTTTCAAGGAGTTGAGAGATCATGAGTCACATGTCTCATTAAAATAAGTGCAGAGAAGCTTTTTTCAACTAGTTAAAAATAAATATCCTAGTTTATATTGCTGAACTGAATGCTACAATTGTGTGTTTCCTTTCAACTTTAATCATCTAAAATGCTTCAAATCCATTAGTCTTTTTGTTTTAATTTATATATTTCTTTTGTAAATGTGTATTATTTTATGGGATGAATCTTACAATGAATGTTGAATACTGATTACCTTTACAAGTTAAACTGTATTGAGATGGTTGCCAAACTTTTGCAGAAGGAACAAATGAATTATCTTCAGCCATATTGGACGCAGTATCTTTCTTGACAAAAAAGATTGACTCAAAGTCTAGAGATGTGCGTTTACTTCAACCTACCATTGCTACACAAACGGTAAATGTTTCTCCCATGTGCACTGTCAAATACAGAAGATCAGTGTTGCCTATCAGCTTGATTTAGGCTATATTAAACAGACGAAAATTCACTATTGAAGATCAACGTTTTCTGTCACCTTGATTTTAGTTTATATTAAAGGTCCTTTGAGACAATGTTGTGGTTGTGTTTATAATGTATTGAATAATTGCTTTATCAGGTGCGAGTTTCTGAGACCAATTCACTTTACGAGTTAGATCGTGCAACGCAGGTAATTACAAATAGTAATACGAGTAGTTATAATTTTCCTTCATTTTGTGGTCTTTATGTTGCATGCAAAACTAGAACTTGAATGTATAAGTTGACTGGGTTGAACAGTTAGCTACATATTGTTGCAATGGTTATTTTTACTATTTCACTTGCATATACTTATGTGATATCAATGTTTTATTTCTTGAATAAAAGCATAAACAATACAAGACACAAAAAAGATGGTCTTTTGTGATTTTTTCATAATGACATGTTTGTGTAGAAGGAATATGTTGGTCAAGTTAATTCACCTCACTGTTCTACTGCTAGAGAGGCAGCATGCTTCTACTTTATTATCTAAAACGAGTTCAAGGTTCTGAAAGTATGATCCACCTACATAGATGATCCAAGGAGCAGTTTAGGTCATCTAGGTGGCAGTTCTAGACATAATTCTTAAAAATTTCGAAAATTGATTTTTCTGGTATCAACATTTTCTTATTTTTCTTTTTTAAGGCCTTTAAAAGTGGATTTTGCCATTGGTTTGTCTGGAACCTCTTGATACGCTTAGAGGGTGACAAAGTTACTTTTGGAGGCACCAACACTAGTTCACAACCTAAGCTTTCCATCAACTATATACAAAGTTCGAATTCTGAGATGCAATCAGGGAGTTATGACCGTGGCATGTGGTACCACCAAAATAGTACAGCTCCAATAGGTAATCATAGTTTCCAACCTATTTGTCCTTTCAATAGTGCATTTTGGCTTCAAAAAAGGAAATGTCAACCTCTCAGGAGGGATGAATCTTTGGTCCTCAAAGAGAACCTTTCATTTACTTTTTATTAACTTTTCAGTTTCTACATAATAAAGCTATGGTATAGATGGATTCGAATGAAGAACTTAGAGTTCAAGGCATACATCTGTCCCATGAAGAATGCCCTCTTGGTAAACTCCTATCTTTTGCAAGAAAATTATATTGTATACATCTGTCCCATGAAGAATGCCCTCTTGGTAAACTCCTATCTTTTGCAAGAAAATTATATTGTTAAGTAATTTTAATCTTGTTAATTTTCATTTTAGCACCATTCAGTTTCCATGTATAGTGCATTAAGTCAATAGCTATTGCATAATCCCTTGAATTGCAACTTCAATTTAGATCAATAGATTTGCATTGATTTCCTTACCCTATCTATTAGTAGGCATTAGTAGAGGGGTCATAATCTATTGTGTTGTGAGTGTTTTTGTACATGAAACAATAGATTGAGTACGCTAGTCTTTATCTATATGCAACTATTTTAACTTTCATGTTTCATATAGTAATACTAAACTAAATTTTCAATGTATTACACTTATCCACGTTGTAAGAAAGAGTTTTTGAAACCTACAGAGACTAGATATGCATCATACTTCATTCTCTTGGAGAAAATGCTTGAGTTGCAAGAAGAATTGCAGCTATTGTTCATGATAGTAGAGTGGAATTGATGGCTCAAAACTAAGTGAGAGTAGGGGAGGAGGGTGAAGGAGGTGGTGGAAAGTGATGCTTTTTGGGCTGATGTGAGATACATTGTTGTCTTCATTACTCTAGTCTTCAAAGTTATTAGATATGGGGACACTAATGCACCTAGCCTTGGAGAGGTGTATGAATACATTGATAGTATGCTTGGCCAAATGAAAACAATTGTAAAGAGAAAGACCACACATTGTAGTTCTACAATTCATATATTCAACCAATCATTCATTATTGATGGAAGAAGCTAAACACTCCATTGCACATGGTTGTCTATGCATTGAACTTGAAGTGGTATGTGGCTTGGTAGAGTTAACCCTATACAGGATGCTGAAGTGAAGGTAGGGTTCATGAAGGCCATATGGAAGATGTATGATTTTACATAGGCCAATATCATTCATGTTTAGTGGACAAAATTTGCCACTCTTAGGGGATATCTAGAAGAGGCTAAGATGGATAAGGAGTCTATGGCACAAGAGGATCCAATTATTTGACAAGCGCGCTAGCCATGTGTCCACTATCCTAGGTTTCTAATTCTTTTGCTTTTGAGTAGAGCTGGCCTATTTATAGTTTCATCCACTCTCTTACGAGGAACTGATTTGTTTTTGAGAGGGTAGAGAAATTTGTCATACATAGCACCATGCATCTCATTGACATCAACATGCTTACATATAAGGATAGTCCAACTCAATGGAGTGTAGAGCTAGAGGAGCCAACACAAGTTGATGATGATGCAACACTAAAATGGTTGGTTGGTATTGGTTTGGAGGAGCTTAAGCTTGAGGAGTCCACTAGTTTGACTAACGAGGAGTTTGGCATAGCATTTGGCCATCGGCCAATTGTATTTGAATTTTGAATGTAATCATTATTTTGAATATAATATAAATATAATAATATTCAACATTTTCATTGTTCAATGCAATATGTTTGAGGATTTTAAAGCATCATTTGTTATTCCTTATTCATTTTTTTTATAACTATTTATTTAAGTACCATATATATTTGCACCACCATCTTGCCACCATCTTTTAACGTCCCCTTTCTAGTTCTTTCCGATTGGAGATAATATTAGCCCATTTCCTACTTTCAGTAGGCTAAGGTATGTAAAATAGGAAATAATCTTTTGGATATCTAATTATGAGAAGGATAAACCCTAAAAGATAATACTAAAAGATAATATTAGTCAATGAAGAGGAAGAAGTTTTGTGTTAGAAAGTTTTGTCAATTGCTAAGTTCACAAGTTTGTAAAATTTTGGGAAGTGTGACAAGGCAAAGGGAAGGGTTCAAGTTGTCAGTAAGTTATAATTTTTGCTAAGTTTGCAAATTCGTGAACTCTTGAAAAGTGGGACAAAGTTTGAAGGTCCGTTAGTTTGCCAGAAGTGCGAAAGTGTGACAAGGCTTGAAGGTTTGCTAGTTCGCCAAAAGTGCAATAGGTTTTGATCTTCACTAAGTTTGTGAACTCTTTGAAAGTGTGATAGATTTTGAAGTTTCATCAATTTGCCAAAAATGAGAAGGTATGGCAAGTTAAGAAATGGCCAAAATTTATGACTTGCATGGTACATGGAAACTTAAATTGAAATTTTAAGCCCAAAAAAGAGCATCGCTTAATGCAGTTGGTGCATGAATGATCTAAGCCACTCATATAGGTGGGATTCATTACCAGCCATAGATTTTAGGGATATAAGGGTGGTGAATGCATTCATTTAGGGCAAACTTTCATTCGACACCAAAAACCTTTGACAAAATTGTGTTGAGCACTTGTGTTCAAGCAATCAGATTTGAGGATGAAAACCTTTGGGTTTAAGGATCAACGGATGAAACTCCTTTGGTTTTGTATGACAATTTCACCTAGAGGTTGTGAATGATCTTTCATGAGTTGCAGGTTCCAACTATTTCAAGTTTGTGTAATTCGTAGTTGTTTATTGTGGGGTTAAGCATAGTAATTTTAGTTTCATTGCTACTGTTGCAGTTGTTGTTATGTTACTGTTGTAACATATTTTGGCATATTCCAGATCTCATTAAAAATAAGAAAAGGCTCTGGAGTTTATTTTTCATATTTGGTTTCATTTGATATTACTGGGTTGTCAACATGTGAAAATTGTAAAATTATTTGGGCTTTTGCAATATCTAGCAATAATAATTAAATTTGAAGTTTATTAGCAAAAATATATCGCTAGTGTTATTATAGTGGTATTAAAGCTAAGATCTTGCTAGCATGTAGAGTATTTTAATGATTTATGTTTCTGAGTGAAAGAGAAGGTATCTTAGGGGAGCAAAGGAAACTACAGATTGAATGGATAGGCATAGGGAATTTAGATTCCGAAAGAGAAGAAATGGCAGGTGGTAGTAAAGGAAAAAAGATGGTCAACGATGAGAAAAAGCATTGTTTCAATTTTTTTTATTAAATCTTAACCAAGGGCAAAGGGAGTCAGAGCTAATAAGAAGATTGGTAGAGCAATTAAGCATGAAAATTCTCCAAGGAGGCGAAGATTCATTTGCAAGTAGCAGACATGCAAGTAATTCCGTTGTTAAATCTTCCAAACTGATATTTCTTCTTCAAGATGAGGAGGTTAATGTACCCATCGATCAACATGAATAATATTATATGGAGGAACTAGGTAGCTGGTATGTAGAATACCAAAATTAGTTTGAAGGTTTTAAGGCAGCCCTATCATTTGAAATATTTGTAGACATAACAAGGAAGGCTTCTTAGAAGAAAGGGCAAGGAAATAATCATCAGAACAGTGGGAATGATTCGAAGAATAAATTGAATAAACTTTTAGCACACACCCTTGATGGTAGTAATAAGATATTTGCTTGAGCTTGGTTACAGAAATTGCAGACTTACCTTACTCTGAATCCTATGAAGGAGAAATGAAGGAGAAAAAATTTATCCAATTTGCCACCTTGTATTTGGAAGGTATTGTTTATGACTGGTGGTACCATTGTCTAGTGACTCGAGTACCTGATCAAGTGCAAACTTTGAAGACAATCAAAAAATTCTTGACAAGTTTGAGTTGAAGGATGAGAGAGAATATTTTAAAGAACTTTTGAGGATCAAGCAACAAACTTCAAAAGTTCTTACATTGCATAGTTCCGGAAGGTTGTTGTAATGATGCTTGAAATATCAGAAAAAAATGATTACCTATCTTTATATTGAGGGTCTCTTTGAACCAGTCAAGGGTCTAGTTAAGGCTTTTTCTTTTTGAACTTTGCAAAAGGCATCAAAAGAACTCTAACACTTGAGCCATTTGTTTTGAAGGATAAATTTTCCTATCATTCCAAGCCACCCATTTTGGGGCAGCATAAGGGAAATTTCTAGAAAAAGGAATCTCACACACCATTTTAGAAGTCCATACCTCATATTACATCAAATAAGATGGATGATGACTTCAAAAGTGAACTCAGGCGGCAGAAAATTTGTTTCTCTTGCAGAGAACTGTGAGAACTAGGCCATAGATGCTTAGGCAAGGGACGATTTCATTGAGGTAGTTTTCAATGAAGATTCATAACTAGAAGAACACGAACCACCAATAGTTTCAAAAGACTCAGATAATGAAAGAATGGAAAATGAAGTCACTAACAGTGGCTCTCTTGCAGCTCTTTTAGGAGCACCCAAATGTTATCCATTCAGAGTTCGTGGAGTGTTAATTAGCCAACGGATTTTGGTACTTGTTAATAGTGGGGCAACCCACAATTTAATTGATCAAGGTTTGGTGGTCAAAAGAGGAGTGAAGGTAGAAGATTTCAAGGTTTTCAATGTAATTGTTGTTGATGGATTCACCATCCTATGCACCAAGATAATTCCACAACTCCATATAGCCCTTTGAGATCATAAGGTATGTAATGATTTTTATGTTGTTGGGTTGGGAGAAACTAATATGGTGAAACTGCATTCTTTAGATGAATTCACATAGAACTAGTAGCCTATGAAACTCAAGTTTAAGTCAAATGGAAAAGATTTTCTTATAGAGATATCCAATGTCTTACCATGAGATGTTATAACAAAAAGAATTGAGAGGATTTCCGTAGGGGTCAAGTTGCATGGGCAACAAGTTGATTGGTTATGCCTACAAATTATTTTGCAAGTAAGGAATCATCTCATCATGTTGATATCCAGAAATTTTTGGATAAACATATTATCATGTTCAATGACATGCCTTTAGAATTATCTCTAGATAGAGGGTCCAACATATCATAGAGTTAGAACTACGTGCAAACCCAATTATAATCACTCCCTATCGTCACCCAAGAGGGCATAAGCAGGAGATTAAAAAGACTATATATAAACGTTTAGAGATGGGTTACATAAGGCGTAGTTCCAATCCGTTTGCATCTTTAGTGGTTCTTGTGAAAAAGTATGGTACTATGTTGATGTGTATTGATTAAAAAGCATTAAATAAGAGGACCATAAAGAATAGATATCCTATACCCAAGATAGATGAGTTGATTGATGAATTACATGGGGCAGTATACTTATCGAAAGTTGATTTAAGATTAGGCTATCAACAGATTCGTGTGCGAGATGAAGATGTGCACAAAACAACATTCAGATGTAATTTTGGACCTTTTGAATTTTTAGTTATGCCCTTTGATCTAAAAAATGCTCTAGCTACTTTCTAATTGTTCTAGAATCAAGTATTTAGTTAACATTTGAGAAAATTTATATTAGTTTTTTTTTATGATATTCTGATTTATAGTAAAACATGAGAAGAACATTTGAAGCTCCTGGATACTATTTTGGGCATTTTAGAACAATCTTTTATCCAAAAGAGTTCAAGTGTTGGTTTAGATTAATAGAGATTTTGTATTTGGGACATATCATAAGTGCTAAGGGTATACAAGTGGATCCATAAAAGATCCAAGCTCTCTCAGATTGGCCACCTTGTACCACATTAACATAGTTGAGAGGATTCTTTGGGTTTAAATGCAATTACCATAGGAGATTAATGAAAGTTTTTTCTCAACTTGCTGCACCTTTAACAGATTTGATGAAGAAAGGATCCTTTGAATGAATTGAATCAACTCAAGTATCTTTTGAAAGAGGTAATAAGCTCATGGCCTATTCTAACAATTACTAATCTTTTATTACCATTTGGTGTAGAATGTGATGCATCAAGAGAAGGTATTGGGGCCGTTATAACTCAAAAGGGACATCCTAAAGCTTTTGAAAATAGAAAATTGAATGAGTTAGAAAAGACTTACTCCATCTATGATAAGGTAATGTTGGCCATAATGCATGTTTTGGAGAAGTTTAGATAATCTTTACTTTGAGGAAGATTTGTTGTGAAAACTGATCATAACAACTTGAAATTCTTTTCGAGCCAATGTGATTTGAATGATTGCCAATAGAAGTGTCATGTCCCCTTCTAGTTGACATCTCTCAGAGCATATGATTAGCCTATTATGCGACCCTCGTAGGCTGATAGGATGGGTAGAGGGTCTTGATGGGGCTTGGCTTGGTTTCAGTTGTCAGTTTGTTATCAGTTGGCTTTCGTTCGGGCTCATTCAGACACTTTTTGTTCGGATTGCTATTTTTAGCAGTTTTTGGCACTCAGCGGAGCACCCCTACTATTTTTAGCAGTATGGTTTGGTCAAGTGCAGAATCACTTCCTTATTCGTCAGCTTCAGACGGTTCGTGCATCGGGTATATTTTGAGAGAGATATTAATATTTAATTGATTTAATTAAATATTAATTATTGGAGCTTATATTATAAAGTTATAATATTTTAAATATTATAACTTAAGTGATTTTGGCTGAAGGGGTCGCCCATCATGGAAGGGGCCATTTTAATTATATTTTTTATAATTAAAATGTGATTTAAAACTATTGAAAAATTAAATGAAAAAAGTTCGAATTATTTTAATGATGCCTTTTTGAAGGAATTCGCACTTTTGAGGAAGATATAAGGGTTTCATTGAAATTCGAGCTCATTACGTTATTGAATATTGAAAATTGATAAGTCTTCAACCAGAGCACGGAAGCCAAGGGTTTCAGTCTTAGAGCATTGGGGAACGAGCCATCTCCAGTGAAAGCAATTCAGAGGTTGTGAAATATCATCCGATTTATTGCCAGGTAGAGAGATTTCTTCATCCAGGAAAGATCACAGAACATTCACAGTTGATTCATCTTCAGGGTTTTCAGTGTGCAACTCATCCATTAGGGTTTTTTTAAGTGGAGGCGCCTATTCTCATTGGGATCTGGAGAAGTGATAGAAGGCCGTACTTTATTTAATAGTTGCTGCTGTGTTCAGGCCGTACATTTCTGTACCAGGCCGTACCTTCACAAAAGGGGCGTACTTTCTTCTTGGAGCAAATCGCCTACTATTTGATCAGACTGCCATTACCAGTTGGGGCGCCTATATACCTGGCATCATTTTTGATCGTTAGACGGAGGGAGAAAGGCTTAGTTATTGCAGCCGTACCAGATCAAGGACATTTTCATATTGCAGCAAATCAGGTTTTTGAAACAATATTTTATATTATTTAGTTTGCATGCCAGAGATCTTTAATTGTAATCATCTGAAACGCATAATAAGATCATAGATGAGTTATTCCAAAGGGTTTCTGCTTCACAATCTATTTATTTGAATTTATATGTATTTCTTTCAAAATTTGCATTCTTTCTTATTCATGCAAAAACCACAAAAAAATCAAAAATACATCAAACAAACAAAAAAACAGTCAAATTCAGAAAACAGGGGAAACAAGGGTTTCTACAAGAAGTGGGTTAGGTACATGCTTATGATTTTGACATAGAGTATATGAAAGGAAAAAAATGTTTTTGATGCTCTTTCTAGAATGTTTACTCTCTTTTTTTTCCCACTATTTCTACTAATTGGAAGGTGTGTGTTATGGTTGAATATGCTATAAACACATTTGCTGCTAACGTTCTTGATGAAATGATAAAAGATGATAGGTATACGATGGCAAATAGACTCATTCTATATAAGAATAGATTTTTCTTTGTTCTCAAATCTAAGATGAAGAAAATATATTGAGTGCTTGATGATGCGTCATTAACAAGGCACCTAGGATACTTCAAAACCTACAACAAATTTGGAAAAGCATGGAAGGCCATCAAGGAGGATGTTCTCAATCATATAAGAGAATGCACTACATTTCAACAAAACAAAGAACAAGTTTTTCTAATAAGATTTCTTCAATCACTATCAATTCCAAATCAGAAATGAGAGTATATCCATGGACTTCATTACTGGCCTCTTTAAGGTACATGGTAGAGATTGCATTTATGTTGTTGTGGACAAATTGACTAAATATGCACATTTCTTTGCCATTCCATCAGATTTCAAAGTTCCTCAAATGGCAGATTTATTTTTCAAAGAAGTGTTTAGATTGCATGGATTGTCTAAGAATATTGTTAGTGACAAGGATAGTAGATTTTTGAGTGCCTTCTAGTAGGAATTATTCTACTTGGTAGATATAAATCTTACTCCTAGCATGAGCTATCACCCCCAAACATATAGACAAACACAAATAGTGAATAAGCGAGTTGAGTAGTATTTGGGGAACTATGTTTCAAATCAACAATCAGCATGGGTTGAGTAGTTGTATTTGGGATAGTATTGCTGCAATACATCTTACCATATGTCCACTGGTATGTCTCCTTTCAAAGCCTTATATGGGTATGATGCACTAAATTTTGTTGATATATTTATTATTCACAAATAGTAGAGTACTGGTAGTAGGTGACTTGGTTAATCAAATCCAAGAAATATTGAGGTCACTCAAAGACCATCTACAAAAGGCTCAAAATCAACAATTTTTTTATGCAAATCAAAACCATACTGAGAGATCTTTTGAGGTAGGGGACATGGTTTATTTGAGATTTCAGCCTTATAGGTAGTCTTTGTTGAACAAAGTGGGGCTGAAAAACTCAAACATAGATTCTATGGACCTTATAGGATTGTGAGGAGGGTAGGCGAAGTGGCTTATGCATTTGAGCTCCTAGAGAACAACTGAATCCATAATGCCTTTTGTTTGGAAAGAGCTATTGGTCACTATATTGTTCCTTCATTGTATCTACCACCCTTGGATGATGAGGCAAATCAATTTTAATGCTTGAAGAAGTGACAAATACTATGGAGAAGAACTTGAGAAGGAAGAGTGTCACAAAATATTTGGTTTGTTGGAAGAACCTACCCATTGAGGACACTACATGGGAAGAACCAGAGATATTGGAGCATCCAAATTTGCATTGCTTGAGGGCAAGCAATCTTGAGGAGGGCAGACTTGTAATATTCCCTTTCTAGTTCTTTCCAATCAATCTTAATATTAGCCCATTTCCTTGGTGGGCTAAGGTATGTAAAATAGGAAATAATCTTTTGCATATCTAATTTTGAAGAGGATATACTCTAAAAATTTTTCACTATGGAGACAATAAGGTGACGAGAAGCAATGTTGGAACTCTTGCGTGATAATGCTGGCTCGATCCTTCTGGCACCGGCAATCCCGAATGTCTTATATACAATAAAAGGCATTATTAAATTGATATATTCTTTGATACTCGCTCCTGGAGATGTTACATGTGTGAAGTCCTTTGTCTTGTAACCGGCAGAAGAAGCTATCACGGGAGCCCTTGTGAAGATACTGCCGTTATTCTCATTATTCTGATTGGTCGCAGGATATAAGACTCAGAGCAATCGTGAACGCAGATGTTGGCTTTTTGCCGTCATGTATCCTCAGAGGTCGAAGTATTATCTCTGGTCATTCGGGTTTAGCCGCTACATCCTTGTCTAGCCCAACTTGGAGGCTCTGACTATTTTAACGGGTCTCTTGAAGAATCCGCCATCTCACAGGATTGTTATCTCTCGAAACTCTTGTCGCTGTGTGATGTCGAGTCTATATACTCTGCTTCCCCTGTTGCGCTTGTTGCCACCGTGTGTTCTGTGAAGTTCGTGGCACTCAATACTGCCAAGGTCCGCACGTGGTGTATGGTGGACAAATCTTCAAAAAACAGAAGGAAGTCGAGAGTAACTTCAATACTCCAATGACTTTGTTTATTGAAGCAGCTGACTACTCCGTATTATAAAATCGTGACTATAGTTGTCGTGGTTCATATGTTTCAATATTTGTGGTGGGTCCCCTTTCAAGATGTCGCGAAAGTTCAAGAAGGTTTATAATCGGAGTTGTATATGAGACTTGAAGCATCTCATGATATCAACCCTTATTGAAATTACTCAGAGGTGACGCCACTGCTAAGGGTGGAGCAAATCGTTTTTGAATCCATTTCATGTGCAGATATATTGAGATATCCCGTACATATCTTCAAGATTAGAGGTGCATCTTTGCTTGAAACGTCTGTGGAGAACACATCTCCTTGGCTTCCGACTAGAGCAAAGGAATGCACTCTGGCTGGTGATTCGTCGAGCATCATGTCAAGTTGTTCACTGTATTCCTGTTTAAGTGTAGCACTTAAAAGGAAATTTTGATTTCATCAAGATAAGTACTCCCTTTGTTTATTCTTCTGAAATCTGGTCTGCAGGTCTAACATTGTTTACTTGAATCATGTGTGATTGGTAAAAGTGATCATAGGCATAAGATCCCTTGAAGATGTCAATCATTCTTTACATTTCGTTGTGAAGATCTCTGAGTGTGACTCTGAGATGAAAAGTGAAATGCAAATTCGTAATGATTGGATGGTCACATCGATACCATTCTCTATGTGCTTGGACTGCAATGTTGCCTTGAGAAGGCTGGTCCTATATTGAATATGCTGGCTGCATAATGTGTGTTGTGTAGATTGTCTTTTGTTGTACTGAGATTTGCACTCTCGAGAGGAGTAAAAGATGGAAGGAAAAGTTATATCAGAATTCAATAAAGATAAGTTTCTTTATCCCTTCATTCCGATCCTTTTCCCTTTAGGTTGATTTACTTATTCATATTGTTCATAAATTCTTATGTATTCATATTATAACCTGAGATAGTAAACCTTGTATGATTCTAGCTTTAATATTTCTTTGGATAATTATAAACTATTAGTAATCTCTCTCTAAAATGCATTCAGGACAAGATGATGAGAGATTGCTTAGTGATGAACAGCTCGAGGCATCTTGTGAGGAAGTCATGCCGACCAAAGAAATGATCAAGCGTGAAGTTACAACTTGTAGCCATGGGACTGAGTTGGTGGCTAGAGGGAGTTCACTTCCAGAAGTCTTCTTTGCAAGCTCTGAAGCAGGGATCAAGAGGGAGTTTTGTGACTCACTGAGAAGAAGTGTAGGTTGCAGTGTTGCAAGGCCAAGTGTTAAACCCTTGAAAGTCCTCTTCAGCTGCTAAGATCAAAATTTCTCAAAGACTGTCATCTGGATTTGATATTGGTAGCTCCGCAAACCTATTCAGAATAGAGTGATCTGCTATGAGGTCGAGGAGGTCTACCCTGAACTCTCTACAATACCAGAGGTGTGCACTGGAAAACATTTCTCTAAAGCATGTGTTGCAGGCAATCTTGGACGATGAGGTCAGGAGGTTGATGCAAGTGCTTGAAGATTCAGAGGGAGCCTACTGAACCTAAAGAAGATAATCGAAAGAGTGCCTCTGGATGTTGTTTCAGGTTGAGGTCTGCGATGATATCTTGGTGTAGCAGGAAGCAATCTTCTGTGGCACTGAGTACAACAGAAGCCGAATATATTGCAGCCTCTATGGGAGCAAGAGAAGTAGTATGGCTCCAGAAATTGCTTGTGGGATTATTTGGTGAGCCCCTGAATCCTACTATTATCCACTGTGACAATCAGAGTTGTATTAAGCTTTCTATGAATCAATTATTCCATGATAAATCAAAGCATATAGAGATTCCTTACCACTATGTGAGAGACATGTGATACAGTTGGAGTATATTAGTACAAACGATCAAACAACAGACATTCTCACCAAGCCTCTCTTCAGAGTTAAAGTTGAACACTTCAGGAAGAAACTTGGTATGGTTGAATTGTAAGTTATTGTTGAGATTGAGACTCAAATTGTTCATTTTGTACTAATGTATTTAAAAGATGTTTAATGTGTAAACTCTTTTGTCATATGTGTGACTCCATGATTTTATGGGCCCTCACCCCCTGTGTACATTATTGAAAGGTGACGATCTTTCTGATAATGAACACTTGTATTTGACATTGTAAAGTGACGACTCTACAATGATTAGTTTCACTAACATGATGGATATCATGAGACTTGATATCCGTGGATATGTCATGATAGTATCTCTTGGACATTTTGATAGATATCATGAGACTTAATATCAGTTGAAGATCATTATGATCCTTATGGGATAATCATGGTGGATAAATGTATCCGTGGATATGCCATGATTTATTATGGTAGACATCATGAGACTTGATGTCAGTGCACATACCATAATGAAGATGTGTTATGAAGAATGTCAAGTGACTTGACTCTCTTAGAAGCATACCATATCTTTTGATATCACGAGTAAGGTGATATCACTATATACTTGGTTAGTGTTATCTTCCCTAGCTAAGAGGGAGTGTTGAAATATGGTAGCTTCGGTCAGATATAGAAATGATGATCATATGTGTGTATATATATGTCAGTATGTACTGACATATGTATACACACATATATATATTAATTGTATACATCATCATTTATATCAAAATCTACTACATTCCAAGTATATTATCGATCTGCATTTAGAGGTTATTAATTGCAGATTATTAGCATTTCATGTTTCATATAGGATCCCGATCGAGCATCATTATCAATGATCATTTCCAGATTGGATATTATTTATTTGTGCAAGATAAATTCAGATCGAACTTGGTAAGCATTTATGTTTATTAAGTAACAAACCCCAATTAGAGATTGGGTGTTTAGTTAAGATGAAAAGGCACAATTCATGAGATATCTCATGAACGGACATGCCTCCACTTTGTGGAGACATGTCCACTCATGGGATGTGTCTCTTCCTTATATATTTAATGTAGGTCCGATCCACAATGGGAGACATTGAAATCAATAAATGTTCTGCTCTTGTAGATCAAATACCATTAAAGAAGACTCAGACTTGTGAATTCATGATCAGTATTTTTCAATATTGATTTGGTATCAACTTCATACTTATCAAGTTCAACATTCTGGTTATAATCTGAAAGAAATTTAATCTTCTCAACAGAAACCCTTTGGTTCTATATGATAATCTCACTCAGAGGTTGTGAATGAGCTTTCATGAGTTGCAAGTTCCATCTGTTTCAAGTTTGTGTATTTTGCAGTCATTTGTTATGGCTTTAAGCATAGTAATTTCAGGTTGCTGCTATCATTTATGTTACTATTGCAGCATATTTTGATGTATTTAAGATCTCATTAAAAATAAAAAAAAGGATTTGGAGTTTATCTTTATGCCCAATGCTTGAGGACCCAATTCTTGTTTGAGTTCTTAATTTTGAGATTTGTAGACAATGCGTGGAAAGTATTGATGTAGTATTGTATAAACTTGTCCTTTTGTTGTGATAGTTGCCACTGAATGTACTTTTCTTCATATGTATCCTAAGGTAGAAATTCTTCCTTGATTGTGTCCACGAAATCAACTTAGTTGAGCTTCACCTTCAGTACCTCATCAAAGTGGGGTTATCTTGATTCCTTGGTGAGTATGGTAGCCTTAAAACATTGTTGAACATGGGGTTCAACACCGAGGATGTCAAATGTGATTTTCTCTTAATATGACAAGTTGATCATAGAAATATTTTTTCAATTTGGGAGTCCAATTTTCAATAGCATCTTGCTTCTATTTTTCCCTCGAAGGAGGCAATGCCAAAGTTTAGCTGGGATTGAAGAGAGTCCAACTGCAAACCATCTTTCCAGTGGTTTGTTGTCATTTTGGAGAATCTACACAAATGGGTTAAGTCATTAATCTTCATCTTTTTAGAGCCACTTTGATCGACACCTTGAAGAGATCTGAGGACTGAGAAGCTCGTTCTTTGGTACCCACCTGCCATCATTTGCATCTATTGGGAAGATAATTCTGTATGTCTCTTATCTTAAATGCAAGTTTCTGATATTATGATCACATTTGATGATATATGCAGGAGTGATTAGGCTTTTATACCATTGATCTCAATTAAGTTGATAATTTAGGGAACATACAGTAGTTGAGAACTTAATGTATAATTAGTAGCAATTTAGTAAAATCAAATAACACAAAATTGAATATTACTAAATAGTTGAACAAAGTGATTTTTATTCAACTGAGTATACAGAACAGGCAAACACAGTAGGAGAGATGAATGCTTTCTACTTGAAAATTTAGTTATTGTATCTTTCAAAAAACAGAAATCTTACCAAAAATAATAAATTAGGGTTTTGGTAAGAACAGAAAAGTCACCACATTTGATAGTGGCCCATCCTATTTGGAAGTTGAAATGGGCAGTACGATTAAATACAAACTTATTAGAAAACTGAAAATTATTTTGGAGTTATTTATTTTAATACACCCATTTTTTTTACTCAGAACTCCTATCTTAAACAGTGTTTAAGAAGACCCATGATGTTCTGTAGATCAACTGAGTTCCTTAAAATCTCAGATGTTGTTACAGTTCTTTTTTGCATTTTACAATATTGAAACTATTGAAATATATGTGAAATTTGATGATGCAGGATGTCATCAATATCCTTATTGATGCACAGGCACAAGGATATGGAGGTCTTCTCAATGGTATTAATCTTGGTGAAGGATTGCCAACAATATCCTTTTTGTTGAACTGGTTATATTATATTTATGCAACACTCACCTCATCTACACACTAAGACAGTTATATAATAGGTAGCTTTCCTTGACTTTCACTTCACATTAATATTCAGAGAACGGTTGGGTTACCTGAGCTGCGTCGCCTTCGCAGAACATTTGTAAAACTTACAGGGCAGACTAGTTTGAGTGGTCCTCCTCCTCCAATAGATGCTCAAAGTGCAAAAAGAATGTTTGCAGATTATTTGAACCAAGAACTGGGCACTACGTAAGCCTCAAATTCTCCATTCATTTGTTGGCCTTGACAATTGCAGAGAACAAGAGCAATGGTAATTTGTTCTGCAGACGATTAGTGGAATCACTTCCTGTACTTGTTTTGGTGTGGGTGAAGTTTCCTCTTCAACTTACATACTGTTTTGGTCCATATGTGCACTTATCTATTGGGGAATTTGTATCTAAAATTATGTAACAAGCATTCTCTACCTTCTGCTTTCCAATGCCATGACTGTTCACCTATAACTGTATGGGGTATTTTATAAGATTAATTATCGTTCCCACAACTAAATTATATTTGTATTCTTCTTTGTAATGCGATTTGTGGTCTTGTATCAATATAATGAGATTGGAAATACGATAGCCTTTTTTAACTTCAAGCATGTCCAGTAAGACAAGCTTGTGAGTGACATGCCTTTTATGTCTAATTTTTTTTTCCATTTTTATAGGCAGCATGTAATGATATTGATTCTGAGTTGTAAAGACCTAATCACCATTAAATTCTTTTTGCTGGAAATGTTCTTCCTGACATGTTCTGATTGGATTTTATAAGAAATACTGTACATTGTTGTTCGTTATGCATTATAAACACATTAAGTTGCGATGCTTTGTTGTGAATTCTCATCCATCTTGTATTTTCCTTTGAACGTGGAGTTCATTTTAAGAATTAAAGCCTGACATGGCCTACATAATCAGATATGAATTTGTAGCCGAGGGTTGCAATTTTCAAAATGCCATATCGATCATGGGACATATTTGACAGTTTTTCTTTCTGTCAATTACAATGAATAAAACTGTGATTTTCTATGAGAATATTTCTCCAATATTCTAATCACTTTCCTTTAGGATTATTTAAGAGATATTTTGGAAAATTCCAGTGGCTAGAGATACTGTGTGCTGTTTTGTTCGGCATTTTTTATGTCAATTATTGCAATTAAGAAATGTTGGAAATAAAGCTATTTCTTAGTATCAGTTCTGAATCATTTTTTAGAATATAAAAGTAATATTTTTAATCTCGTAGCAATATATATCAGCTTAAGCTCTGATTGATGTGAGATCAGTCATTGCAATGTATTTCTTCTATACTTACAATTCTGTGATGGGTTTTGGTGATCTGCTTTGTATTTATGGATTTATCATCTTTGATATCTTTTCTTTATTTACTTAAAGCCATGAGAATGACGTAGTGAGGTTTCTTCGAAGATGTTCAGATCTCCAACAAAACAGGGAAAGATGATTCAAATCAAGTGGATTAGTATTGACTAATTTGAAAGGAAACATGTTTTATGCAAACCAAACAAAATGCTGCTTTGGTCAAAATTATTTACATATTTGGTCAGTGTTTTTATCCGGCGAGGAATTTAAACTCGATTGCCAAAGAAAAAGATGAGTATAAAATAGATACTTCAATTCTTTTAAATCCTAAGATGTCTTTAGGAATAAAAAGTGGCACCTGATTGCCTGATCTACTAAAAAGTCTGCTTTTTCATTTGGAAGGAAATAGGATATACCTTTACATAAGTAAAGCAAGTGTTTTATAAATCCCTGTCTTAACACCTAACCACATCAATGGTACAAGATTAGATCGGTTTAGCTTTTGGGAAAAAGATACTTTGATTAGGTTAGTCTAGAAAAACAGCACACGTATAATCAAGCCATTCTTGTGCTTCAACAGTGGTCGGATACAAGGCTTAGAGTATGCACATCTAGGGAATTGGCATGACATGCTTCACATGGGAGAAAGGCATTTGATTGAATTGTTGGAAGTACAATACGAATTCCATCACTGTAATAATGCCAATGAGAAACCTCTGCTTGCTTCAAAATAGATTCGCATAATAGAATATCAAATCTTTAATGAGCAAATAAATTCAATTTTGTAGAACTGAAATATAAACCAAAATTTAAATATTAAGTAATAATTTTAATATGAGATAATGTTTGGATACAAACGAAGAAGAATGATAATGATCCCATTTCATCGAAAGAATGATAAATTATTTTTATAATATGCTTGTAAGAAAATTGAAGGTGCTCGAGTACCCATGATGACTAAGACATCAATTAATGAACTTGAGTCTTTTAAATGTAAATTTAAGAAAAAGCCTATGACGATAAATGTAGCCAGCGTTTAAATTTGCTAAACTTCCACGAAAAACCAAAGTTATTAATTTCTATTTAATCAAGACCTTCATCCAAGGAAGATTTATATTCCACATGACTTCTTTATGTCATTTCCCTATAACATTTTAGGAGGTTATGATGGAAAAAAAGTTAAAGAAAATCTTTGGCTTACTTTTATCTTCGGTTGTTACAACACATAATTAGCACATAAGAAAAAAGAATATTCTGCTTACAATTTTTTGCCAAAGAAAGTATAAGGTGTAGTTTATCTAAGTTTATTGAAAGAATTAAAAAATTGAATATGAATAGTGGGAGTGTAATTGTGCATCTTTGAGGCCAAGCAACGTTTGAAGGCAAGTTTTTGGCAGATGGTTCCATTGGTGGGGGAATAGGAAAGGATATTACTTAACAATGAAAAGTGACTTTCCTTCCTAATTCTTAGAAGGCTTGTGAAATTTGTATCCTTTACTTAATGGGTATGAAGTTGAAAATGGATTTGACAAGAAAGTTCCTCATCCTCGTCCGTCATCGCGTCGTTGTGTTTGACAAAATCATCGGTTTGTGACCCATTTCCGTCTTTGGTATCGTTTCTTTTGAGTCGTTTGATTTTACTTGTTTTATTAATGTCGTTATAATGATTGATACAATTGTTAGTTCATTGCATTATTGTGTTTATATTGCAATCGACTTTCAAGAGTAAGTCGATGCCAAGGGGGGTAGGATGTAGTACCCCTCCAGTTCGTTCATCTTTGGTCTCCGAGTAAGTTGTTTTCTAGTGTACTTAGTGGTTTTGTTTAAAATGATTAATTAAAATTAAGAATTATCTTACTATGCATGAATTTGAGTACCATTAGATAAATAAACAAATATTATAAAATAATAAAATGATTTTTAGAATAGTCTAAAATAAAGGAATAATATAACTATAATTTAATATAATTAGAATGGGAAATCATGGATTGTAGATACACTTGTGTAAATAAATAAATGAAATCACAAGTGCATGATTAAATATCACCCTCCATATCATAGTGGGAATTTATAATATACATAATAGATGTATAATACCATATATATTTGATGATTATTCAATATAATAACTATAATATATTAGCAATGTGGAAGTTGTATTAAACCTGGCTTATTATAAAATTCTTAGCTTCTAATACATTTGATTTTGGATATTAATGAATATTTTATATAAAATCCAATAAATGGTATAGTAAGAAACTTGTGCAAACAGCTAAAGTGACACCTGTCCTCACCTTTATCTCCACCTTGCTTTAAACATTATCTCCTTCTCTCCACGTGCCTGGTCCTGGCATCCACTTTATGCATGACTTTACATGGTACGTGGGCAAGGACGGTTTGCATGCTGGGCTGGGTGGATTTGATAAAAAAGAAGACTCGGCTAGAGGGAGGGCTTTTCAATGGATGGCTATGGAATTCTTGGCAGAGTTCAGAGGACTATGGAGGTATGAATTGGAATCCTATCGAATTCTGGCAGGACTCAGAGGTATGATTTGCAACTTGTTTTAGAATATTCCTTAAAAAGAAATGATGGTTTCCCTTCGTTCTCATTGTGAATCAATTAACATTCGTTTGTTCCTGAATAAGAATGGTACATTCCTTCCAAGTTTCATTATGTCGGACCGAAACTACTCCTATTTCTCGGCTGTCAACGTATTAGTCTTAACTTTGGTATTTTGGTTTGTCGCCTAGATACGTTGGCTCTCCATTAATTCATCGTTATTATATTTTTTTCTTTGTTATAAATATATATATTCACAGGACCGTATCCTTTTGGCATCTGCCAACTATTCGTGCACCTTCTCTATTCTTCCATTTCTCCATACTTGCATACTGCATCTTTGCTTTGTGATGAAGTCAAAAATTTGTTTTCTAATAGTTTTGTGGTGCATTATTCCAAATTTCACTAGCAGTTTTAAGAATTTGTTCACTGATCTGAAAGCAAATAATCTAATTAGCGTCTCCTCATCCAAAAACATCATTCTCTTAATGACCAGCTATATCTGTAATGCAACATAGGCCACTGATGTGTGAAGTATGTGTAGCCTTCATCCTTTAAACCTGCCTTCTACGCATCCCCGTTTGGTAACCCATCGCTGTAGCAGTGTGTGGACTGTGGAGGGTCTAAAAAGTTAAATAATGTCCCTGATACCATTCGCAGCCTTTCACAGCTGAAGTATTCAGGCTCTAGAAGGGTGTAAAAGTTTTAAATAACCTTCCTGATTCCGCTGGCAACCTGTCACACCTGCCGTTCTTGAAAATAGAATGTGGTAGCATTTTAAATAATCTCTCAGACTCCATTGTCAGCCTGCCTCAGCCGCAGTGTTTGAACATAATAGGAAGTTTTAAAAGAAAATTTGTAAATAACTTTCCTGGTTCCTTTGGCGTCATCTTACAATTGCATTTGCTTGAAAGTTTCTAAAGCCTTTTTAATAAATCTATCTTGTTCATGTCCTGCATTTGCTTGAAATTGAGATGCCTGTTTTTCCTCCATTTACCTCGGCCTTGGGTTTTTTTGTTTCATTGCCTCATCTTCGTCATCGTCGTTAAATGAGTACGCAACATCAGTATATACTTGGTAGCTAACCCCAGCTACAGCTCCGGGCCGTTTATCCTTAACAACCGCAGTGTCAGCAAGGAGCGATGAATAATTTTGTGTATTGGAGTTACCAGTCTGCAACTGCAAATTCTGAAACCCAAGTGATACATTAAATCCATTTTGTACATGGCCTGAAATCATTGCATTCCTTGTGATCACATTTCTTAGAGGAATTTGGTTAAACAGTTCTCAGGCCTTGCTCATGCGTCCACATGTTTGAACAGTACATAACTGCCCGGGCACTTTTCCACTTTTGGTTTTGGCTCCTCCTGACTCCTTCTAGCTGGTAATGACCTTTCACCTCTCCTTTTTGGCGAACTACAGCCTTAAAATAAGGTTTCGACGTGGGTTTGCAGTATGTTTATTGAAATGAAAATTGTAGCCAAGATCCTTCTGCACCTTCAGGTTTTCCCTTATCCTCTTCTTATAGAAGACAAAACGAGTTTTAAAGATTAACACCAGCAGTATGAGGCAGAATAAAAAGAGAAACCGATTAGCAAATAACATATGATGATTAAGTAATTAAAACCCAGAGGAGTTTAGGGCAGCTGTTAGGAAAGGAAAGAATCAACGGCTATCATGGGTTCATATCAGTGCAAGGCGATTAAAACGAATCTCAGCCCTTCATTGTTTTTTTTTTTTATTAAAACGAATGGTTGTACCGCTTCTTGTTCCATCTAGTGGTTACCGGTTCTTCCGAACTCTTCTTCCCTGGTGTTGACTTTTCACCTCTCCTTTTTGCCCCTGAATAGAATTCAAGATGGACACCAAGATTAATCAAATTAAAAAATATATATATATATATCCAAATCATTCGCTGCATTGTAAATTAACGTAGGTTGTAAATATGTTCCAAGGCGTTTGGTTGGATTCAAATGGACGAGGCTTATAAATTCTATGCAACTAAATAAATGTGTAAAGCTCTTTTATGAGCATAATACGGTGAATATTATTCATGTGAATTTAATTGCCCATTTTAAACGTAATGCTGGCAAAATCCTTGTGGAAGATGTGATAAAGGTGTCTATGTAAGAGCGCTCACCTCAAAAACCACGAGTGAAATCTTAAATCATGATATAATATTTAAGAGGGGATGCACCTCCACGAATAAATTTTAGAAAGTTATTCTAAATTAAACTATTAATAAAGGAGTACCTCACACGTTTCCCTTACAAAGGTCTAAATTTGAATATAATCACCTCATCCAATGTTCTTCTTTATCTATCTTTTAGAATAGAATGATTCCTACTTTTTCCCCTTTTTAGGGATAATATATTAATTTAAAATGTAAAGAAAAGAAATTGAGGGTTTAAATTTATTAGTTTCAAAATGGAAAGAAACCAAGATAATGTGTATTAAGAGGCTTTCTTTAAACATTTATTTTTGTTCTCTTTAATTTTATTTTTATAAAATAAATGTGTATGCATATATTTATATTTAGTGTAAGAAGTTTATCTAATTATTCAAAAGTGAATAAAAAGGGTAATAGTTAATCTATGTAAATAAATACATTATATATAGGTAAGAGAAATTGTTTATTTATTTATTTTGAAAATATTAATATATTAATAATAAGATTATTGTGGATAAGTATTAGTATCATTAATTGATAACAACATATTATTATAGATAACTATATATATATATCAGTATGCATAATTAGAGATTGAGTAATGACATTAATGTTTTGTTATAACAGTAATAATACCTTTGATGTAAATTCAAAATTAAATAATAATAGTGTTAAGTATAACGAAAGAAATATTATTATGTGATTGATGTTTAATCTTGTCTCCTTTGGATGTACTATTGACTCACTTTGCTATTGATCATTATGGTCGATATTGCAAAAAGTTGATAATCTTTTAAAAGGGTTGGTTACTATGGTTGTTGTGTTTGTTGAATTGGTTAAAGTTGGTTTGAGCCAAATTGTTAGGGTATTGTGTGTGGAGAAAATTGAGGTCTCCCTTGGGTGCCCTATTGGCTAAATCGATTGTTGTAATTGTAGTTGATTATGTCAGCTTTGTGTGAGTTTTGAGGATCTTGTTATGATATTGCATCCTTTACTCTTCACTTGTCAATTGTGATTATGAAACTTATATAGTCATTTTGTGATCCCATGATGTGAATCTACCTTTTGTGTTAATTTTGTTTGTAGAAATTTTATGCAATAACTTTCTTGTAGTCATATTTTGAGATGGTTGGGAACCCAAATATTTACATACCCTCCAGTTGAGAGTAAATGAATATTGGTGTCATAGAATCCCTTGTTTTTCCTTTGTATGCCTCTGGAAGCAATCACCTTGTAAGGGGGGTCATTGATATTGATGTATGTTATGTTTTGGTTGACCTTGTTGCTTGGTCTTGTGATCATTTTGCTTGCCTATCTTGGTCGAGGGTCCTTTCTTGTCATCTCCTAGCACGGGGGGTGGGCCTTCGGGTCCACGTGGTCGGGTGGAACGTGCTATGCGGAAGCGGACACAGAGTTTCTAGAGCTTCATGTTGTTGAAGACTTTTCCTCACTTTGTACCTTATTCTCTTCTAATGTAATTATTCTTGTACTTGATGTACTCTTCCCGTTGTTTTAAGGGAAGAAGTATGTAATGTACTATTGTATCTTTGATGTGGTATATCTATGAAAATATGTCCCACCGTTGTATCATGGAACTATAAATTAAATTGTAATAAAACAATGAATATCTTTTCCACTCTTTTGATGATTAATAGTTGTATGTCATCATTATGTAATATTGGTTGTTTATTCACTTTCGTCTAATAAAAGTTTATGATTCGTAATGACCGTTTCGTGTACCCCAGAGGACGTGAATGAATTTGTAATTGCATAATTGATTTTCATGTAATGTATGTACATATTCATCGTATGCAAAGTTTCGCTTTCAAAAAAAAAAATATTGTGGTGTTTTGTTGTCCTTTGGGGTTCACACGGCGGGTCGTTACAGTATTGAAATCATGTGATAGGGGCCAATGCCATAGTGGTGGATGGTGTTTCTCAAGAAAATTGATATCAAAATAGTAGTGCTCCTATTTCAGTGTATTTGAATTTTTCAAATCTTAGAGAGTAAGAAGACCTTGGAATTAAATGAAAAGAGACTAATTGAAAAATTTGTGAGTTCTTGTCTTGGGATTGCTTCATAAAGGAATTGGATTCATAAACATTGGGTAGAGGTTTTCTTTGCATGTGCTTTACCTAAAGGCTTTTTCCTAGTTGTTTGGAAAAATAAGTTCTCTAAATCCAAAGTTTTGAATAAAGGGTTGTGGATTTGGGATAGAGTGAGCCTCTTTCTTCACAAATGGCAACATAATTTTGGTTCCACCTCCATGTGGTTTTGCTTATATAATTTTCCAACAAATAATTATAATTCATTGATCGTAACAAAAATTAAGAATAACTTTTCCTTTTTCATTAGTCCAATGAAAATACCATGGAAGGGTATTTCGAGGCTTACACTCAAATCTACACTTGGGCGATCTTTGCCAACATTTCTTGAAAGTCATTTTTGTGGTCTTAGAGGAAGGCTCTTGGCAACAAAAAAATGAATAAAAAAGGTATTTGGTTTCCTCAATGTTTAAAAATTTGGGGATTTCTCTTCTTGAGTGTAAGGCTAGGAACAAACCTCTCAAAACATTTGGTGGAAGAGAGCTACTTCAAAATCTAAAAATGTGAATTTTGACATTCAAGAAGTAGAAACTTGCTTCTTACAACTTCCTATAAGTTTCAAAGCCCTCCTCTTGTCAAGGATCGATACTTGGAGAATACGTTAAGAAGGTAAAATTCTCTTTTTTTGAGATATTGATCTAAAAATCTACTATTTGGAAGGAATTGAAACTATCTATCCCAACCTTTTCTATGATATGCAAGTAGGTTATGTGATGTTTAAATCTTTCACATATTTCTTTTATAAATAATTTCATTAAAATTTTGTATGTTGCCAAACTTATAAGAAAACAATAAGATTATTGAAGATTCATATCAATAGATTTTTTTGGACTTTGGATCAAACTAAATTGGGACAACAACCATACTTGAATTATACATCCTAGATACATGGATATACAAATTATAGCCTTACAAATGTCACACGGTTGGTATTTATTGTTTCTCATTTTAAAATCTAATTACCTATGAGTCTTTGACAAAGTGATATAAGTTGAAAGATGTTATGACAAGATTAGGTGTTACAAGTACTCTTTAATATTGATAGAAATACGATAATTTATAATATTGGATTCTAAAATTTCCCAAAGTTTTGTTTAAGTTACCCTATGAAATGGCATTTAAGGTTAAGGAAGATTGGACCTAGAATTTTATGAAGTACTATGTGGGTAGTCATAACCTATTAATGTTTTCTTTTGCTTAAGGTGCTTAATGAATTTTGTTAGTACCATCTTTATCTATGGTACTTTGTTATTGGACTTGATCAACCCAATAACCTTGTACAATTGCCTTATAGGAGTATGATTCTATTTTTACATTGATTTTGATATATGAAAAGAGGATACTCATGTAGTCTAGAATACATGATTATCATCTTAGAATATATTTTGACTGTATAGATTATATATAGTTTTAATGATGGGTGACTACATAGTATGGGATATGTATGCCATTCACTAGGTAAATGTTATGTCAATACATGATAATGATTTTGTAAATTTAATGTTGAAGATTCATGTAAGTGATTAAACACATCTATATTAAAGAATATGCAATGTTACATGAGAAAAAAAATGATAAAGTTGAAAATATGTGATTGAACATATAAAATATCATTAGCTTTTTATTGTAAATTCTTGATATGTATGTATCTATAGTTCTAGTCATAGATTTTGATTGGAAAAATAATTCTCTCGATATTATTTGTTAATTTAAAATAAAATTGGAAAAAGAGAGACTATGAATTAAAAGAAGAAAAGGATGTAGATAAAAACAAAAACAAATAGAAACATTATGAAGAATAATATATTCAATATCAATTTCTTCAATTATTGATCATGCAATATCAATTTCTTTAATTGTTGATCATGTGTTTCTTTGAGTTGTTATGCAAATGCATCTTGCGCTACTGAGGACAACAGTTACTTTACAGGGGAGAATTGTTATGTGAATTTCCCCCCAAGAGAAGATAAAGTTATGAAATAATCCTCTAGAATTAAAAGGGGATGGAAAAATAAAGGATAATGTGCTTCTTTAATTTAAATAAATAGTAATGAAGAATACTTAAGAGAACTCTTTTATGAAATGGATAATAATTATTAAAATGAAACTCTCGTGAAAGGGCATGCGATGGTTTGGAAAACCACCCCTTAAAGCTTATATAAAATATTTATGTGAGACTTGGAAAAGACATGGAAAATATTCGAGAAAGAAAAAAGAGAAAATCAAGTACAACACATTGTGGGAATAAGATTCTAGGTTAGCAGGCTATGAGCAAGACAGAGAAGGGGCGTGCCTACAATGTGTGTCTAACCTAGGGTACAATAGGGTGCACTCGACACTATCCTAGCCAGGGCATGGTTTGCCACGAGTGTTGAGCATTGTTCCAGAGGAACCAACACATAGTGAAGAGCATAAAAGTATGCTTTTTCCTCCTAGATTGCTCACAGACTGAAGAGGTTGAACCAGGGTCCATTCCAACAATCGTTGGGACTTTTCTACACATTTCAAAAGATAAGTATTAATGCTTGATAAATTATTTGAGCAATAAAGTGTTTAAATCCTTTAAGTTTATTGATTTAATAATTTATTTATTGCATAATTGAATGTATTTGAACACAATGGTTAATTAATTTGTTATATTCAATTTAGTTGCAACTTTTAAAATATTATATTATTTTCGGTGCATAAAATTTTTTGGGAGTTGAATTATGAAATCATTTTAATTGCTACATTTTATATTTGGGAATTAGTTTCATTTTAGTAGCCCACAAGTCACAAGGTTCTATTCTTGTTCAAGTACATGAAGGTCCTTTGGAAATTGAGCTTTTGGAGACTTATTAGGAAATTAATTACATAGGTAAATTGGAGACATTACGAATAATGAGGATTTGGAGGTTCATTTAAGGGTATAATTGGAATCCCATGGTACTGGATGATCATGTGAAAATTTTTTACCATGCACATTGCAATTTATAGGGGGGCTACTTGATTCCTATAGTTTAAAAACCAGGTACAATTGGAATGCTCAAAATTTAAACCACATTATGGACCAAGGAAAAAAGGGGAAGAAGTTGGAGGTACAAAAAGCTCAATCCTAGGCCTTTCCAAGAGGCAAAAATATTTGAATCTTTATTATGAATTGTCATATAGAGAGGTGGAACTACCATCAAAGGAAACATGATCATTCTTTCCTTAAACGTTAGGGGCTGAAATACCCTAAGGTACACTTCGTCAAGTGTAAGCTCAAACAGAAAAAGATAAATTTGTTACTTCTATAGGAGACAAAACTCAACTAAGAGGAGGCAAATACGATTGATGTGCAATGAAAAACTAGTAGCAAATTTGTTGAAGAAAATTAAAAGTCAAGTGGGTGGGGAGTTGTTTTCTCCCTACTTATAGCTAATCCCTCTCTAATGTTGGTTGGTTCTAACTGGCAATGGGATAAGGCTCTTGTGGAGAATCTCTCTTTCTTTTCAACTTCTATGATTTGATCAACCCTTAGCTAAAGTGTAGAGTTTGGAATGAAATATTTTCATTCATAGAAGGTTTGAATAATGAACTCATCCATGGAAGTGGGGATTTCAATGTAATTAGCCAAACCTCTAATAAAGATTGTGGAGCTCCTAGGCCAACTAAATCTCAAGTAGGCTTTTCAACATTTGTTGAGAATTTGAATTAAATTGATTTAATTCCAAAATTCATAATTTCACTTGGTCAATTATTAGAGTTGATTTTTAGTTATATTGTAGAAAGAATGGAATGTTTTCTTCATTCCTTGCATTAGCTAGAGTTGGATCCCTCTTTAGAAAACAAGATTTATCCTATAACATGATCAACTCATTTTTCAATCTTTGTGTTTTGAGATTGGTTCTCTACCCTCTTAATGTCCTTTCAAGTTTGACATTATATGGTTAAGGGATTAGGATTTGGAGGGTCGATTGCCCCAAAATCTCAAGGATAAAAATGTTCTCTTTGGCTTAGAAACTAAAACACAAAGACAACTAATTGCATTTTAAGAACATTTTTTAGAGAAGGCCAAGGTCATAACATAACTTAAGGTGCAAGGTGAATTAGTCCATTTATTTGGGATGAACCAAATTTACATCTCGAGGAGAAACTTTGTTTTGTTGAACTATATGATTGAAGGGAGGAATTGTTCTAGAAACAAAAGTCCTAAGAGGTGTGGCTTGATCGTGACAAAAATACTTTTTTTCCTTCGTAATTCTACTAAGGCTTGCATAAGCATCAGAAGGATTTCTTCTATGTAGTTGGAGGTGTTAGGGTTCAAGCAGATTGGAGCAATAAATATTAACAATTATATGCAGATTAAATAACCTAGAAATAACAATGAAGAATAACACAAAAGATATCAACACCAAATTTAGCATGGTTCACCCAATATGGGCTACATTCACAAAATCTCAACCATCCAATGATTTTATTATCCAGTGCAAAATAGATTACAATCTTGTGAACACCATACTGCAACATACATCCCAACCGGATATAACAAGGCTTTTGGAACCTTCTAGAATTAGGGTTTTACAAGGTCTTTTTTCATTTGATGTGTTAATAGGAAAATCTTGACGTGTTAGTACTTGCATGATTAGTCACCACATACCAATAGGAGGATAGTTGGTTGTTAGAGAACTATTTTGGCATTCAATCATAAGCTATTATTTTGAAAAATATTCTTTGCACTTGAGACACTTACATGCACAAAATTCCTTCATTTATCACTCATGAGAAAAATGAGTTTTTTTATGATTCCCATTTTGGAGGAAGAAGTGAAATTTTCTCTATTTCAAATGAAGAAAGAAAAATATTAAGTGCATGATGGGTTCCTTGTGGACTTTTTTTAGCATTTTTGGTACATTATTTTAAAATATGTTTGTGGAGTGTTAGAAGCTTTGAAATACAAGAAGGTATTAAGAGACTTCAATAAAACCTTTTCATCCCTCATCCCAAAATCAAAGTGTCCTAGAGACTTTGTTGATAATAGACTAATTTCCCTCTATAACATGGCCTACAAAATCATTTCCAAGGTGATCGCCTTGTACTTGAATCATAATTTTCCTTTTATGATTTTTATAGAACAAGGGAGCTTTGTTTTGGATCAAACAACAATTGCACAGAATAAAATTAGAAGCATGTGAATCATACTAGATATTAGCAAAGCTGATTACTAAGTTGATTGGTGATTTTTGATGAAATCCTTTCCAACTTTGGATTTTCCCTTGAATGGAGATAATGAATTTTTAATTATATTTTTGGTTTTAGATACTCTATTTTGCTCAATCAAAGACCTGCAAGATTCTTTCAACCTTCTCAAGGTATTTAGCAAGGGGATCCCTTGTCACCTTTTTGTTCATCATTATGGAAAAACCTTTGAGGAGATCATTTCAACATGCTTGGTTGAGGGAAAGAATTAGAGGGATCAAGGTTGTTGAGGACATGAAAGCATTCTCAATAACAATTTGTAAATGAGACTTTCCTTTTTGTGTATGCCTCAATTAATGGGGCTAGGGTGGTCAAAGAAATTTTGGACGAATAACTCGTGGCATCCAGGCAATATATCAACCAACAAAAAATGAGATTTTTTTCATTAATGTCCCATTTTTCAAAGAAGGATCATGTAGCTTCTTGGTTTTCACTCAGGTTCTCTTCAAAGCTAGTATTTAAGGGTTCCTTCTTTTGTTGGGGTTGGCAAATCTCTCGTGTAGAATAACATTGTTGAATCCTTTAAAAAATACTTAGCTCTTCGAAAGTACTATGGCTTTTGTTAGTAGAGATGATATAATCAATCAAAACTATCTTGTAAATGCCTACTTGTCTCATGTTAGTGCTCAAATATCTAGTTAATATTATTAAAAAATGGAGAAAATAATGAGGAAATTCTTGTAGCAAGGTACTAGAGACCAAAGGAAAATCCCTTTAATTTCTTGGGAGAAGATGTTGTCTCATAAAGGGGAAGGGGGAGTTGGGATTTGTTGTTTGGAATTTCAGATCTTGCTTTGGCAGTAAAATTGGTTTGGGGTATGGTTTCTCACCTCGAAGCAAAGTGAAGTCAACTTCTTGAGAAAAATATTTGGAATCCATTGACCTTAGTTTTATTTAACACTAAAAAATACTCCTAGGGGTTCTCACATATTGAATTTCTTGATCTCTTGTAGATTGATTATTACAAATCATCTTTCATGGGAAATGAGGAACAAAAAGATGGTAGATTTTTGGTCCAATTGTTGGAATGGTTATCCTCTCATGGTTGACCTTCCTTTTCTTCAATATGCTAGATGGGTTTTAACAATTGAGTAAGTAATTATTTGGACTACAAAGTCTAGATGTGCTTCACTGTAATAACTCAAAAAGTTTTGTCACGCTTTCCATTTGTAGAGTATTTGAAGTAGGAATCCAGATAAATAATATTAAATTCAAAAGAATATTCTATAGTCTTGAAAGTGATTTGATTCATTGGATTGTTTCTAATTTAGGCTCCTACTTCACCAAATTGAGATATATTTTACTCTCAAACTACTTGGAGGAAACTTCTTGGTGTTCCTCAATGTTTTTGAATATAATCTATCTCCCAAAGGTGAGTACTTTTGATTGGTTGGCTTTGCAAGTGAAGTTTTTGATGCATAACCAATTGTAGAAGTATGATTTTTTAGGGTCCACCTTGTTGTCCTTTCTACTATAATGCCAAAGAGAATGTAGTTGATCTTTTCACCACTGTTCCTTTTTAGTAAGATATTGGTCTTAGTTATGTGCAAGGTTAAATTGGTATGAAGCTCTTCTAGATATATTTTTTTGGGCCTAACTTGTTCTAAGTGCTAATGTTTTATTAAGTACATGTATTGCTAGTGCGACATATTTGTAAGGAAATAAATATGAACATTTTCAACAATAAAGCACTTTCAATTGATGAAATTCTTAAATTGGAAGTGGCCATATCTAAAGTAGTGTAGTAATAAATCTCGATTTATATTGAACAAGATGAGAAATTATCAAAATGGGATGAGTTTCTAGAAAATCCTTGGAATCTTATTAAATCCCCTCCTTAATGGGGTGTTTAGGGATAATGCTATCAAAGTGCTAAGAACCCTTGTAAATGGATTCCTCCCTTGTAGGGTCATCTCAAAAATAATTTTTATGGTGCTTCTAGAGGGAATCCTAGTATCTTGGGAGTTTGCTATCAAAATGGGATGAGTTTCTAGAAAATCCTTGGAATCTTATTAAATCCCCTCCTTAATGGGGTGTTTAGGGATAATGCTATCAAAGTGCTAAGAACCCTTGTAAATGGATTCCTCCCTTGTAGGGTCATCTCAAAAATAATTTTTATGGTGCTTCTAGAGGGAATCCTAGTATCTTGGGAGTTTGCTATCATTTGAAACAATTAAGACAATTAATCAAAGAAACTTCTAAGACATTATAAAAGACACCAATAACAAGCCTCATTATGCAAAAATAATGTATTTTCTACCAAGGGAGATTCAATTATTATTATCAATATCATTTCAAAGAGGTCTTCTCCAAGTTGGAAAAGTAACAATTTGAAACAAGCTTGGGAAATACTAGGCTCACTTGACATTATTTCAGTTCATTTATATAGACAAGAAAATTATCTGCCCAATTTCTTAACTAATCATGGTATTGATTCTAATGATGAGTTGGCTATTGTGAATTCCTTAGATCATTGGGATGAATTTAATAACATTTTAGATTCAATATCTTAATCTACATATAAGATCTCATGATGATGATAAAATCTGACATTAGAAACAATATTTTTACCCATCATTTCTTTATAAGGCTTGATGTCCCTCTTGTATTTTCACACATGAGCCAAGAAGCAAATCCCTTCATTCATTAATAGGCAGACAATAGTAGGGATTCATATTTCATTTGATCTCTTCATCATTTTCTTAAGTGTTGGTTTTCTTTCTTAAGCCATTGAATGTAGTCATTCTTTCTTGTTCTTAGAAAAACACGAGGTGACCTTTAGGGGACTTATAACTAACATTGGCTTAAGCTTTTTGTTATTGAAAGGGGTAGTGGTGGAGAGTAACCATTGAGGAAAATTTGGGTGTGGATTATGTAAAGATGGATTTGAGAAGAAAGGTAAAATTTAAGGTGACATCTTTCTTCCTATTCAATATTTTGATGATAACCAAGAATAAAATTATGGTTAGGAAAGTGTGTTTACTTTGTGAGGGAAGGATATCGAGGTGGTCTATATGAATTTTTAGAGTAAGAATAGCATTTTTCTTTAAAGTTGCTCCTCATTTGATGTGTGTATTTTCATGGTTGTCTCTTTGGGCACATTTTGGGAGACAAAGAAGCATTTTAGGTTTTTGGTCTAGTAAATGAAAGAAATATAAGATTTCTTGGTTTGTGAGCAAGTGAAAGCTACTTCTTTAGGTTTTCACCTTTGAACCCCAAAAATTCCTTTATTGTGAATCTATTGGTTGATCATAAACATTTTATTCACTCTTGTAAGGTGTCAAAGACTCTACTAAGGTTCCAAAAAATTCATTGTTTGTTTTGTCATTGTTCAACTTGGTGTCTTTGGTGGGTCAATATTTCCACCTAAAGAGAGTGTCATCATCCTTGATGAAAATGAAGATTATTTTTTGTTTATTCCCCTCTCTATTTTGTACATTTTTTGTGCTAGTTCTAGTTGTTTGCCACATAGGTTACTTTGTATAGGTGACAATTTTGGTGATTGTTATCAAGTCATTTTAAGTCTTGTTGGTTGGTTTAATATATGTATGAACTTATTTTTTTATTTTGCAGACTCAATATAAAGGTAGAGGGACACACTTCCCTTAATTATTCAAAAAAATTAGACATTTCCAATAATAATTCAAAAGAAGCTTCAACTACAAGTTCTACTCAAGATTATTTTAACAAGTACACAATTTTATTTAAATATTAAAATAAAATTTTGTAGGCTTTCTCTAATGATAAATTGTCATGAAAGACAAGTGAATTATTTTATTATAATTAATTTATTTTTAGATCAATTTGTAGCATAGAAAAATGTATCTTTGGACATTTTCATTCTCGTTTGGGTCTTTCTTATGGATGTTGGCCTAGTTTTGCCTAGATTTAATGTTGTAATGTGGTCAACACATTCACATTAGGTCTTGGACCATTGTGAATCAATAAGAACTTTATGATACCTTGTAAAAGTGTTGTGAAGTGTTGTAACACACTTTCACACTTTTCTAGGACCTTTTAAATATAATTCACTTAAATAACCTCTTTTTATCACTTATCAAGCCTTATTTAAAAGTGTTGTAAGGTTTTGTAACAAACTTTCATGCTTTTCTAGGCTTGTCATCAATAATTTAACCCTTTCTTATGTTTAAATGGCCCCTTTATACACTTATAGGCCCTACTTAAGTGTACTTTTTAGAATAATCATGTTAAACATCATTTAATACACTTTAATTCCTGAAACCCACTTAAATTTCCTAAGTGGGACCAAGTCGCCATTAGGGGCGACTTAGTCCCACTTGGCTCAAAAATCAAAATTATTTCAAAATTTTGGCGGGATATTATTTTCTAGACCTTGAGGTCGACCTGTGATGTGGTATTTTTGGGAGATTTTATATAATCATGTATAAATATAGAGTTTTTCCTCTCATTTCACCCCCCATTCACTCATTAATTCATCTACTTAATCATTCAAGCAATTATCATTCACTTAAGCATTTTAGGTATTTCAAAGTCTACATCCATTGGAGCTTCTACTTGCATATCTTCAGATTTCTACCTTAAGGGCTTGGTGAGTTGTAGCATTGCATTTTTTTCATTCATCATTCTCTTTTCATTTCATTTAATTTTCAAGGGTTTAATTACCAAACCGAGGTTTGACCAAGGCAAACCCCTAAATTCACTAACCCTTAACACTTTTTCCCCTCTTTGCATGTGTTTGGTAGGTCTTGTGTGCAGATTTATCAAAGAACAAGGTGTGAAAAGTTGTCAAAAAATCATTAAAGTCATTCAAAGTGGTCAAAACCCTAAAAGAAGCTTGGAGAACAACTACAGGTCAAATTATGTAGTTTTAGATCCAGAAACCTGTCAGGAGCTGAAGTGCAGACTAAGAGCTTTTGTTTCCACTTACAGATTTTCAAAAAATCCAAAGTGGACTAAGTCACCATCAGTGGTGAATTAGTCCCATTGCCAGGCCTGAAAAGTGGTTTCTATAGTTCTGAGTACCCTTTTGTCTGAAACGACAGAATTTCCCCGAAACAAGACTAAGTCGCCCAGCTTGGAGTAAGTGTCCTAGTTGGCTTCTACATCAAGTTTTTTAGGATTCTAGACCTTCATTTTATCCTTCTTTAGTTTCCAGGTCATACCTTCAGTTTCATCAGTTTGTGTTATAGTTTACTTGCATTTTTAGTTCATTTTGTATATCACAGCATGTTTTCAAACATCTTGCATTTCATTAGTTTTGCATTAGTAATCAATCTCTTTTATCCATTCTTTCCATTCAGGACATTCCCTTTAGACAAATTTCAATCATCTTTGCATTGGAATCTCAAGGGCTTCTTCTTGAGTGAGCCATTAAGGTTTTTGGGATATCTCTCTCCTTTTAGGTGTAAAACCCTAGAAGTGTAAGAGAGCCTCCTATCCCAAAAAATCCACGGTTCATTTTGGTGAACACGATTTTTAAATACCTTCTTTTCTAATTTTGGAGTTCATCATCATCCTAGAATTAGCTTGCATTAACCTTGCATTGCATTTTGCTTTAGTTAATTTGCATTCTAGGGTTTTAAAATTTTGCATTAGTGAAAGTGCATATAGTTTGCATTTTTGCATTTTAAATCATTGAAAAACATCTGAAAAATGCATTTTCGTTTAGTGTTTAGGTCAAACATACTAGAAAGCATCAAAACCAATTAATTTTTTTCGAATTTTAAAAAAAAAAACCTTACTAGGACTCATTCGCCATCCTGGGTGAATTAGTCCCATACTATATTTTTAACTGTCTGTTACAACATCAAAAACCTCATTTTTGTACTTCCTAAACCTCCTAGTACCATATTACTATAAGTCTGGAAAGTTTTGGGAACATTTGTTTTATGCATCTAGCTCAAAAACATCAATTTAGGGTAGTCATTTTTTAAAACATTTCAATTACAAGCATCATTAAATTTGAAAATGCTCACATTTTTGAAACTTTGCATCACATGGATAAAAGTACTTTTCACTTTTGCATACACAACATTTCTATTCATAAAACTTTGCATAAGTTTGATAAAAGTGCATTTTATTTTGGGATATACATTGTTTGCATTCTTAAAGCTTTGCATACATTGGATAAAAGTGTTTTGCATATTTGGATATACATTGTTTACATTGCTGAAACATTGCATGACATGGTTACAAGTTCTTTTCATTTTTGTTCAAACAATGTTAGTGTCTTACATATCTAGACATACTAAGAAAAATTTCGTATCCCCTCCCTATGAGAGTGTTTTAGTGAAAGATAATACAACCTTGGACATTCCTAGTGATCATATTTGTTCTTCTCCTAATATCTCTCCTATTGGTGACAAGATATTTTGGTAGAAGATCCAATCAATGAGCATTTTGAGAATCCTAGTTGTTGCTCTCCTCTTACTTCTCTTAGTGGACAAGACATTAATGAACAAGACAACACAAACATATATAATCATGACAATAACATTTGTTCTCCTAATATCTCACCTAGTTGTGACAAAGATACTTTGATATTAGAAAACACAATCAATGAAGGTCATGAGAATGTTAGTGTTCCCCCTTCACCTAGAAAAACCCTTATTGAGCAAGAAAATTCAACCATTGATCATTCCCTTATCCGCAATGTAGTCATTTTGGACAAACCAATTCTTGAATATCAAGAACATTTGGTTTGTAGTTCTCCTAAAAAATCTCTTCCTAGGGAGAATATTACGGTGCAACAAAATGTGAACATTGACACATATCCTTCAAACACTAAACCTTCCCTAGGTGAAGATAATAAAGTGGCATTAGAATCCCTTTCACTAACAAGTCATGCCAATAATGAAAATATTCTTGAGGTTATGATGACATAAGTAGGATCTCCTTTAACTAGTGACCTCCCTAAGTCACCTCCCATTAGTGAACCACACAAAAAACTAAGAGATTTCTTGAAATCCATGATGCAATCTAATCGTAACAATGTTTTGCAGCAGCTAAGTTGTAACTTAGTGACTCAAACATAAAGGGGACCACACATCACTTCCACTCCATTACCTTTTTCTCAACCTAGAGTACCTAGTGTTGACAACCTTAAAAAGACTCTTGCTAATATATTTGTATGGAAACTTATTCAACTATCACCTACATTCAAGTTTCTATTTCAAGAAATGTTGCAAATAAAGCAGGATGAGATCCAGTCTTACATAAAATCGAATAATGTAACATCCTCTTCTCATCCCATGCAAGTCGCCTAGTCAAAAATCACATTCCCTAAACATGAATTACCCTCACTTGAGATTCAAAACAAGAATGATCCCTTGATGATAAAGGTGATCATTAATGAAACCTTGGTTAGATACACTCTCATCGACAATGGAGCATAAATTAATGTTTGTAGCATGGACCTCCTAAACAAACTTGGCATGGAAGAAAAGCTCATTCAACTTAATGATGTTCATATTCGTGGCTTTGACAATGTTAATAGGAAACCACTAGGGATGATCACATTACCTATTGAGGTCGAACCTATAGTGTTGCCTACCTCTATCCATATCATGCAAGAACCCCTTCCATACAATCTTCTCCTACGGAGACCATGGATTCATGCTATGAAAGGAGTCCCATCTACCCTTCATCGTACAATGAAATTTGAGTACAATAACAAGATATACATGGTTGACACAAATGAACAAAGCTATGAATCAACTGATCACAACATTTCCAACTCCCCTAATCCTTTCATTCCTAGATCACAACTTGAACCTATACAAGTTGATGCTAATTCTTCACCTACAACAAAACTCTTTAGTGATAATTGGGGCTCGTCAGATTTGATGTCGCCTTTCAATAAAGTTTCCAAAACCTCACCATCATGGTCCAAAGAGTCATATAAAAATGATTCATTCTCAGACACAAGTTCTAGTAACGATTTCTAGTTTAGGGGAGAGTGCAAAATATCACAATCTAAACCAAAACAACCTTGTGTTTCATTCACTCCACTTAGTTCTATAACATTACCCCATGGTGGTGATGGGGGCTATATAACTCCCATCCCTCATGAAGGAACAACACAACTTTAAAAAGGATTTGTGTTCTCATGAAGAACCCAATCCTTCTCAAAATCATAGACCCCCCTTCATCTGACTTGGAATATTTTTATGGTATCAGATACAATCTACCTCTTTCACACAAATACAATGAACACACGAAGAAAACTAATATATCACTCTTTCAAGAAAGATCTAGGGTTACCTCCCTTATCTCCATTTTCATCTAAGACTTTACACAACAAACTTCAACATCTCAAGGATTCTGGTGCTCTTCCTTGTGTTGGAGCACCTAATTCCTCCACCCAATACTTACTTTCATCCTATTTGGCTCATCCTTGTCCCACACTAAGTGGGGGCAAAGGTTAGATAGTCTTTTCCTTGTATGTCAATTGTCATTGTCTCTTTTGACTAGTCATTAACCTTCCATGAACATATAAGATCAATCTTGGGATGTGGACAACATGTCTTAAGTGGACTCGCATGTGACATACTTATTCATGATGTAGCTCAATTCGAAAACATATGACTTGGCATAGGGCTTTCCAAGTTGTCTCCCATGTCTTTCTTTCTTGTTTGCATTTTTCATTTGCTACTTTAAAGTAATTGCTCTTAGTATGGTGTGTAGCAATTCCTTTAAAGTGGGGGCATACATTAGCATTATTCTTTTGCATTTTTCCTTTTTCTTGGTTCTTAGTGTAGCCTTCTTACTTCATATGATGTGTTTTGTCACTTTGTGGATGACATTGGGTATAGTGTCCTTCATGAGCATGATCTATCTTAGCATATTACATTCCTCTCGGTGGCTTGATGAGACACACTTCATCCCCTAAGTTGTGAATCTTCTATTCTTTGATTGGTCCTCTCTTGGAGACATTAGACACAATGTTCCCTAAGTTAAAGACCTCACATGAACTAAGATTCCTTTGAACATCCTTTGCATGTTGCATTTTGCATTTATTATATGGCCACCTTGCATAACACAGTTTGCATGCATGTGGTGCCATCACGTTTGTTCATGAGCTCCAAGCATACGAAGTTTTGCTTGTCTCGTGAAGCTCAAAAAGTCATTTTATTTTGTGGTGCCTTATTAAAGTTATCAAGAGGTATAACTTTGGTATGGTTGAGCGGGAAGCCCATTCCAAGGCATGAATTTCCCGATAGCCACTTGCATGTGTGTGAGTGCATACTAGCCATGAGTGTATGTTTCTCAGTTTTTAGGTCTTCTCACTGGGCGGACAGCCATGAGTTCCATCACCTTAGAGTGAGTATGCATTTTCTAGACAAAAAACCTAGATCTAATCCACAATGGGATGGACAAATGATCAAATCTTGATACGATTCTCTTTTTCCTTCCCCTTCTCTCCCTTTCATTCTTTTACATCAATTTCATGTGTGTTCCTTTGTGCTAATGTTTGGTTTGCCATGGGGTCTTGATCCTGGGGGTTTGATCACCCCTCTTGATTTTTGTTGTCTCATCTTGCCAGCATGGGTGCATTTGGATCCCTCTTGATGTGCATGTTTTGCTACTTTAGTGTGAGTTTGAAGCAAGTTCATCCTCTCACTAAAGTGGGGGCTAAATGTAGTGTAGAAAAATGTATCTTTGGACATTTTCACGCTCATTTGGGTCTTTCTTATGGATGTTGGCCTAGTTTTTCCTATATTTAATGTTGTAATGTGGTTAACACATTCACATTAGATCTTGGACCCTTGTGAATCAATAAGAACTTTATGATGCCTTGTAAAAGTGTTGGAAGTGTTGTAACACACTTTCACACGTCTTTTCCAGGACTTTTTTAATATAATTCACTTAGATAACCTCCTTTTATCACTTACCAAGTCTTATTTCAAAGTGTTGTAAATTGTTGTAACAAACTTTCATGCTTTTCTAGGTTTGTCATCAATAATTTAACCCTTTCTTATGTTTAAGTGGCCCCTTTATACAATTACAAGGCCCTACTTAAGTGTATTTTTGAGAATAATCTCGTTAAACATCATTTAATACATTTTAATTCCTGACACCCACTTAAATTGCCTAAGTGGGACCAAGTCACCACTAGAGGCAACTTAGTCCCACTTGGCTCAAAAATCAAAGTTATTTCAAAATTCTGGCGAGATTATTTTCTAAACCTTGAGGTCGGCTTGTGATGTGGTATTTTCAGGAAATTTTGTATAATCATGTATAAATATAGGTTTTTTCCTCTCATTTCACCCTACATTCACTCATTAACTCATTCACTTAATTATTCAAGAAATTATCATTCACTTAAGCATTCTAGGTATTTCAAAGTCTACATCCATTGGAGCTTCTACTTTGCATATAGATTTAGATTTCTACTTCAAGCGTTTGGTGAGTTGTAGCATTGCATGTTGTTCATTCATCATTGTCTTTTTATTTCATTTCATTTTCAAGGGTTTAATTACCAAACTGGGATTTGACCAAGGCAAACCCCTATTCACTAACCCTTAACACTTTTTCCCCTCTTTGCATGTGTTTTGCAAGTCTTGTGTGTAGATTTTTCAAAGAGCAAGGTGTGAAAATTTGTCAACAAATCATTAAAGTCATTTAAAGTGGTCAAAACCCTAAAATAAGCTTGGAGAACATCTACAGGTCAGATTATGTAGTTTCGGATCCAGAAACCTGTCAGGAGCTGAAGTGCAGACCGAGAGCTTCAGTTTCCACTTTCGGATTTTTAGAAAATCCAAAGTGGACTAAGTCACCATCAGTAGTGATTTAGTCCCACTGCCAGGACTGAAAAGTGGTTTCTACAATTTTGAGTACCCTTTTGTCTAAAACCTATTCAAGCAGAATTTCCTCGAAACAGGACTAAGTCGCCCAACTTGGCGTAAGTGTCCCAGTTGGCTTTTGCATCAATTTTTTTAAGATTCCAGACCTTCATTTTATCCTTCTTCAGTTTCCAAGTGCACACCTTCAATTTCATCAGTTTATGTTATAGTTTACTTGCATTTTTAGTTCATTTTGCATATCACAACGTGTTTTCAAACATCTTGCATTTCATTAGTTTTGCATTAGTAATCAATCTCTTTTTTCCATTATTGCATCTACGAAATTCCCTTTATACGGATTTCAATCATCTTTGCGTTGGAATCTCAAGGGCTTCTTTTTGAGTGAGCCTAAGGTTTTTGGGATACCTCTTTCCTTTTAGGTGCAAAACCCTAGAAATGTAAGAGAGCCTCCTATCCCCAAAAATCTATGGTTCACAATTAATAGGGTTTCTATTGAGGCACTTTCCCATGATATACAAAAATAACAAAAAATCTACAACATAAAGATAACATACTTAACAACAACCTTGAATAACTCTACATAAAAATAATTGATAAGATTGAACAAAATAATTGCACTATCCACTAAAATAGACCCAAACTCCAATCTTGCTACCCAAAAAACAAAAATCCTTGCTTTCAAAATATTTTATCACTCTCCAATGTTCCCAACCTTCTTGTTTCACTCCACTGGCATCAACCACTACCTCCATGCAAGGGATGTGCTCATTACTTGTCCTTTGTAATGACTAACATTAGGGAAAAACAAACCCCTAAAAAAATGTACAATGATGAAGAAAGTGATGAATATAAGGTTCAAAAAAATGTGTGATCCAATTTTTAACATCATTATAGTAAGCCCCTAATATTCAAACCTTTCTTTTCGTATCTCCTAAATAATTTTGTGAGTCCTTCCTCATAGATGGAGTTGAGGATGAACCAATACCTTCAACCTTTACTTTTGGAACTTCTAGCCCTTAAATTTATATCTAGCACCATCATCCAACAAATTGATTTGATGAAAAAACTTAACTGTCCATAAAGGAGATTCAACATTAGGAATATAAAGTGAAGACTACTATAAAATCCTCTCTAATCATTGCCTTCATTCGCCAACTATCTCTAAGAGCTAACTCTCCCAATACAAGTTTTGCAAACCCTAACATAGTTGGGTCTTGACAAGTTGTAATATATGATTTGAGACTTTTTATTGTGACATCAACCTCCTTCCTTAATGGACAAGCAACATATCCTCCATTCTCAACAATCCCCAAAAGATAAACTAATACTTGCACCTTAACTCAAAAAATCCACATATCTCAATGCAAATGAAACAATTCCATTCATATGTAATATAACATCATCTCATAGATTCCAACACTATTCATGATGTTAAAGAACCATGCCAATCCCAATCATATCTAATCATAGATAGGGAAGCCTTATAAACGGTAGCATTTGCATGCTTAACATCCCACCACCTTTCTCACATTATGGATAGATAATTTAAATTAATGAATGTTGATAGCTCAAGAATGTTCAATTGCTTCAACCAAATAAGAGAAAAAAATATATTGAAAATAATGCCAGACAACAATTTCCTTATACACCATTGACTTGAATCCCAAACAACAAACAACTCTGGAATATTATAGACGCCTAAAAATTTCCTAAGCATATCACACATCTTTATTCATGTATTAATATCATTTTCCTCATTTATCAACCTAATTCATCTATTTAATTAAATAATTCCCAATTATTTAGTTAAATTCACTTTGCTCACCTATTAATTGAATAGTTAAGGTTATTTGGTTAATTCATCATTTTCTCACTAATAATCCCTCTTGATTAAATAATTCTCAATTACTTAATTAAAGATCTTAATTCATCTCATCCTCACAATTAAATAATTTTCATAATTGTTTAATTGGCTAATTTTCCTCCAACTCTCCAACTTGCACAAAGAATATTCCCTTTTTCAAATTTAAATTCTTCCCTCCAATTCAAAATATCTCCAACCTATTTCCATGGAATTAGGGATATTTTGAGCTCTCATGAATCCTCAATCATTGATACTTCTTAATCCACAATCACCTCCTTAATTTCCTCTCATCCATTGATTATCATATTGAATCTTGACTGTTGATCAAAATTCCCAAAATCTATAAAACAAAGCCTCTCCTCTTCAAAAATAATTCACAATCTTTACAACATCCTTACTCTCTCGAATTCTTGAGCTAGCTTTAAGCAATTTGAGAACCTTCTTGTGAATCATCCCTCTTCAACCAAGATTTTGCAAATGGATTAGGCAAATTTGAGTAATCCACATCACTACAAGTTTGCATCAATCCACAATGGGATTAGAGGTTTGCTTGTCATTTGGTTCAATTTTTTAGAATTAGGTTTCATTGATTAGTTGAATCTTTATGGCAATGTTAAATGAATTTCATTGAGTGTGGCTTTTATTTGATCATTATCTTGTAGATTTTTAATGTTTTAGGATTTGATTTCTTTAATTCAGTTCTTAATTGATCATGTCAGCTAACCATAAGACAAATACTAATTTCTTTACATTACAAGAAAGCCCCTTTCCAACAACACATAAGGGGCTTGATGACAATTTAAAGTTAAAATTTGACCAAGTTTGTGGGTAGTGATAATATGTAGCCATTAAATGGGCCTGTTTCACTCCTTCATGTGCTAAGTAATTTTCCACAATATTAAGTTTCCTAGAAAACAAACAAAACTAATATTAATAAAGAATTATTTTAGAATTAATTCCTCCTCAATAAACCTATTTAATTCTAAATTAGAATCCTTTCCTTAATAATTGCATTGATTAGTATCAAAGAATCACCTTCTACTAGTAGATTCGTCATTTGAAGCATTTGGTAGCACCAACACCTTTTAACATAGCTTTCCATTTTTATTCATTGTTATTTTGAGTACCAAAAAATAAAGAAATCCATGTTTCATTTCACCTAATCAATTATGAAGCACAAAGCTCCCCCCATTTGACCTTTTTCCCCAATTTGTTCCATCAAAAATGAACTTCAAGCATCCTTCTTGAGGGGGATTTCATAGGGATGGATTACACCACTTATATCATTGCTTCTCCTCTATTTGTTTACTACCATATTTGAGACCCTTTATTCGGTGAATGGTAAGTGATAATTTATTGTTAAGTTCAATATACCCTTTGAATCAAAAAGTTAAACGAAAAAATTTGTGAAGGAGGCTAAAGAATCTTAGTTGAAGGAAATATGATATTATCTATGGAAAGATGAAGACTTTGTCAAAAGAATAAATCATGGATGACATGTATAAGGAAGAGAAAATTCTACTAGAATTATAGGAATATGAGTAAATTTGAAAATAAACCTAGATGAAGTGTAAGATTAACTTGGATGAAGTGGTGTTCTATCATGTTTGATAAAATATAGTGGGAAAAAAATCAAATGAATTTTGGAAAAAAAATAGTGGTTAGATGGTGTTGTAACAAAGTTGAACCACTATTGCAGTAAGAAGTAATCTATGATATATATGTATGTAAGTCCATCAATAACATAAATTTCTCTTGTATTCAAAATAATCAATAACATATGAACACTCAAATATGAGTGACTTTGAAAATAAACCTAGATAAAGTATAAGATTAACCTAGATGAAGTGGTGTCCCACCATGTGTGATAAAATGTAGTGGGAAAAAAATCAAATGGATTATGGAAAAAAATCTAGTGGCTAGATGATGTTGTAACAAAGTTGAACCACTATTGGAGTAAGAAGTAATCTAGGATATAGATGTATGCAAGTCCACAAATTACATAAATGTATTGTATTTGGAATAATCAATAATATATAGACACCCAAATAAACCAACTCTATTTTTTGTGTGTATTTTTACATATATGTAGTAAAACAAAATAATGAGGTTTACTGATCTTACCTATGGTATATGACATGTACGAAAAAGTGTAAAGAATCAATGCAATTGAGTTAGAAAAGAATATCATGTAGCTTTAAACATTCAATGATGCAATATATCAACAAAATATGAAATGCTTATTCTAGTAATATAAGGACCCCTCATCTCTAATACAAAAGCACATAGATTATTAATCTACTTCTAGGAACTCCAATGTAGAATCTCATTATGTTGGAGAAGGAGGTGTATGCAGTCTATCATAGACCTATAGTAACTACTTGACCAAAGAACATTAATTAGACTAGAAAAGAATCCATAGAAATACAAAGAAAGAATTCAAAATAAAATTGAAAGTCTTTTTATGGATTGATAAGATTATTTATAAACCCCAATGTTATAACAATTATACATAGATCTTGTAGATCAAACAATGTGAGAGTAAAATAAATATGAGTTTATTGTCTAGTATTATGTCAAGGTAATTTGGTTTTCAAATTTTGGTTGATGTAAGGATTTTGCAAGGTCAATAAGGAGGTAGTAAGGGAACCAAACTAAGAGACTAAATGTGCCATAAGTTTAAAAAAATAAACTAGTCACAAATAAGGTATTGAGACCAAAACACAAGCAACAAGTTGTGATACCACAATGTTATAAAAATAAATGATGCAACAACACAAAGTTATGTTGATTTTTACAAAAACCACAACTATGTGTTTCTTCCTTAAAATATTTGAAAAATGTAGGAAGGAAAGACACTTCTTAAACATGATCTTGAATGGTCCTAGATGTCTCTACTATTCAATGAAACACAATCATCAATTTTTAGTCCATAATCAAATCCAAAACTAGTCATTATATTCCTTGAGTATAATATAGAAGTAGCATGTTACTTTGGTGAGTCATTAATATTGGGAGCTAAGTAGATTGAAACTAGTTGTAACAATTATTTTATCCTAGTAGTCTCAATATCCAAGTTGACATTATGGACCCTTACTTGAATCAACTCCTTCCATCCATTCAGATAGCCATCAAACTGATAATTCATGGAGGTATTGATGTAGTGATGGTAATGGGTCAAATAAATAACAAATTATTGCACATGCAAAGTACACAATGAAAGAAATCCATGAAGATGTTTAGAGAATTAACATAGACAAAACCAAACCGATGTATTCATTCAAATATGTAGGTTACTCATACTCAAGAAATTACAATGTAATGTATTAAGAAGCTCTACAATGTGAATCCAATAATAGTCAATCCAACTTCTATAAACCCTATTTGACCAATCAACCATGAAACCTTAGATATGCTATGCAAATATAAGACTATATCTTCACTTGATATGTTTTTTCACAATAAAAATAGTTATTGATCCCAAGCCAATTTAGATTACAAGGTAACCATTTAAACTTTCAAGCCGACATAAGAAAAACATGAATAATTGATGATAAATCATATGATAACACCTCATAAAGAATGCATAAGAATGAGGACAAATGGAACTACCACTCAACACATGATTAATAAATCCTAAGTCCTCCAAGAAATAAATACACATGAAAAATAGTTGTGCATGTCAAAAAACACCCACATGTGGATTCAATATTGAATGTTCTTTGTACTTTGATAAGTACTTTTAAGAGTAACTACTAAGAAAATCAACAATTATGTAAAAAACCATAAGAAAAAATAAAAAATAAAAATGCATGTAGAAAGACTTGCATATCCAAACATACATTTTTGGTGATCTAAGACAGTGACCCCTAAGATACCCCTACATCAAACACCCTAGGTAATTGGAATTTGAATTGTGAACTTAAATTTAAGACTAAACAAATGACTAATTAAGTTACCCTAGTTGACTTACTCTTCTTTAGAAATCCATGAGTCTTCTTCTAGTTCCTTTCCATTCTAACAAATGAGATATTCTCTGTACTCTTTCTATAAGGTTTTCTTTGCAACTAACATATCTAGAACCTACATGATTCCATCTCGCTATTTCATTGAATGTGAATCTTTCAATTTATCTCTGTTGGAAATATATGCCTCAATCCCACAGGTTTAAACCTCTAAGAGAGGCAAGTCGATGTGACATGCTTTGGGTCTGGCTGACTAGCAGCTTTAGATCCTGTGGTTTGTACAAGTCACCAATACAATGTTTAAGTCTTGCTGAAGGAGCTTATCATTGTGAATGCTGACAGTCGTTGTAACCCTATGCCGAGTGGAGATCTCTAGCCGACAAGCCATTCATATCGTATATCGGGGAGACCCTTGGCCTAAAGGCTTACTTCGGGGTGAAGTCCCAGCAACGAATGAAGTCTCGCCGACAACATTTTCTGTTGAAGCTTTCGGGGAGAGTCTTGGGTGTTCGGTAAGAAGTCTTACCGATACGAATGTCTTGCTGATAGCATTCGCTTGGTGTCTTCGGGGTAACTCAAAGGTCTCGGGAAGAACTCTCAGTGACTAAGTGAATGCTCGCCGAAGGTGGAGGCTTCGGTATGAAGTCTCAGCAACTAATGAAGGTCTCGCCGATAGGGATACACTTGGAATCTTCGCAGTGACACAAAGACTTCGGTATGAAGTCTTAGCGATGGACATAAGTCTTTCCGACTGTTGTTTGGTGCTCGATATGACTTAAGACTTCAGATTAACGTCTCAGTGATAGCGATATGTCTTGGTGATAGATGAGCACTTCGGAGTAACTTTGAACCTCAGTATGATCTCTTGGCGAAAGACAATAGTCTCGCTGATGGAAATTCTATTGTCTATGTGACTTTGGAGCTTTGGTATGATGTCTCACTGAAAGCGATAAGTCTTGCCAACTGTTGAACATCTCGGTATAACATAAAGGCTCGGTATGAGGTCTTGGCGACATGGCGAAGTCTGAGCGATAACTCTTTGGACTCAATGTAACATATTGGCAATAAGGATGACTCTTGGTGACATCGATGGTTAAGTCTTGTGGCATCGGGGAGACACGGTTAGTGTCTCACCGACATGCCAACACAGGTTGATCACTTTGACCGAGAGAAGACCATCCTACGTGGTGAGTCAATGGCCAATCAGAGAAGCCGAATGGGAACCGTTGGGAGACAGTTCGTTGTGGCAGTTCTGTGAGGAAGCTCAACAGACAGGGGCAGCATGAATATAGTCTGGAATAGTAGATGATGTCTGATTCGATGGATTGACGGATTGTTGTGTGATTGGATGATCAGTGGATGAATTCTATTATGTGAAGACTGTAATGTGAATGTTTTGTAACAAGGTTGTTCATGGTGAATGTTGTTGTAAACTGACATCAGAAAGATAAGTCAGAACTCTGTTTGTAATCTTTATTACTGTAATACAAAGTGACTTCTCTTGGTGTGGTGGGTTTTTCTCCCGTAAGGGTTTTCCAATGTATATCTGGTGTTCATATGTGTTTGTCTATTTCTCTGTTTTTGCAATCTCTTTCTAGTGCATCTTAATTGGACTGTAATTGTAAAATTTTAAAGTGTCTCTACATTCTTCCTTGAGGTTTTGACGTTAGGAGAGTTGCTTCTGCATCTAGCTTTCCTTACAAGTGGTATCAGAGCCTGGCCAGATGTGTTATCCTTGTGGGTACGTTGGGTTTTTTGTGTCAATTTTTGTTCAGTGGGAGTCTTGTAGAAGTTTGTTAATTCTAATTATAGATTGAGATGGCTAGCACATCAAGAAAGATTAAGATAGAGAAATTCAATGGCAGCAATTTTGAGTTGTTGAAACTTAAGATGGAAGATCTATTGGTTGATCATGATCTTTGGCTTGTTGTGTCTGGAACTAAGCCTACAGGAATGAAGCATGAAGATTGGGACCTTGCAGATAGAAAGTCTAAGGGGCTGATAAGGCTTTGTTTGGAAGGCTCCGTTCTTCTCAATGTGCATGAAGAGAAGACTGCATCTTCCTTATGGAAGAGATTGGCATCTATTTATCAGGGGAAGTCTTTGGTGAATAAATTGTTCCTGAGGAAGAAGTTGTACACTTTGAGAATGCAGGAAGGAGGGTCTGTAGCTGATCATTTGAATGCATTCAACATGTTGATTGCAAAGTTAACATCTGTTGGTGTGAAGATTGATGAAGAGGATCGTTGTATGCTGATATTGTGTTCTTTGCTAGATTCATGGGATCACTTGGTGATGGCTATTGGGAGTACAACATCCAGTTTCAAAATGGAAGATGTTGTTGTTTTCTTTATCGAAGAGATGAGAAGGAAATCTTCCGAGATGGCAAGGAGGCCCCTCTGCTAGAGGAAGATCAAAAGAGAAAGGCAAGAAGAAGGACAAGAAGTCTAGATCGAAATCAGAGGGGAGATCAAAGTCTCCTGGCAAGAAGTCCAAGGTGAAGTGCTGGAACCGTGGGAAACCTGGTCATGTACAAAAGGATTGTAAAGAGGAGAAAAAGAAGAAGAACTTTTCCAATAATGATTCTTCTCAGAGTGATGTAGACGCTTTCATTGCGGCCTTGGCTACACAGGCATCAGATGATGTCTGGCTGATTGATTCAGGAGCATCTTTCCACATGACATCTCATAGAGATTGGTTCACGAAGTATGAAGAATACGATGGTGGAAAGGTGTACTTGGCAAGTGATTCAACTTTGGAAATTGTTGGTGGAAGAGTTAGAATCCACCCCCGATGGCAGTGAAGGGAATCAATAATGTAATGCATATACCAAGTTCCGGCTCAAATACCACGTGAATGTGCTAAATGATATTGGAGTGCAAGTCACGTTCGAAATGGTGTAAGATGACTAGAGGCTCAATGGTGCTAGCAAGGGGTGCTCATATTGGTACCTTGTACAAGCTGGATGCACATGTTGTTTAATGTAACAATGTCTCTGTAAAGTCACAGAAAGCTACTCATGGAGGAAAAGAGGGAAATGTTCCTAATTGTGTAAACTCTATGGAATTTAAACTTCCAGCAAAAAAGACTATGCTTTGGCATCATAGGCTAGGCCACATTGGAGAGAAAGGTTTAAAAACCTTGAAGAATAAAAACCTCGTGGAGGGGCTCGAAGATTGTAACCTCAAATTTGAATTTTGTGAACATTGTATATATGGAAAACAACACCGTGTTTTGTTTTATTCCAGTCCTCATAAATCTTCTCGGGTTTGCTAGATTATATTCATTTTGATGTATTTGGTCCAGTGAATGTTCCTTCTTTGTCTAAGTCAAGGTACTATGTATCGTTCATTTATGATTATTCGAGAACATTTGTTTATTTTTTGAAAAGTAAATCAGAAGTGTTCAGTAGCTTTGAGGAATTTAAGAACCTTGTAGAAAATTAGACTAGAAGAAAAATAAAATGTTTAAGGACTGATAATGGCGGTGAATTTTGTTCTGATGATTTCGAGCGATATTGTAAAGACCATGGAATTAAAAGGCATAAGACTACACCTTATACTCCACAGCAAAATGGAGTTACAGAAAGGTTCAATAGAATAGTGATGGAGAGAGCACAAAGTATGTTGAGTAGTGCTGGCTTGGAGAAGTTTTGGGCTGAGGCTATTGCTACTACATGTTACTTGATTAATCGTTCTCCAAATTCTGCTCTTGTTGAGAAAACACCTTTGGAAGTGTAGTCTGGTAAGAAGCCCTCTTTAAGACATATTCGTGTTTTTGGCTATGAGGCATATGCTCATGTGTCATATGAGAAAAGATCTAAGTTGGAGTTCACAATGTTGTCAAATGTATTTTTATTGGCTATAGTGTTGGCATAAAAGGATACAAGCTTTGGAATCCTAATACAGAGAAGGTTGTATACAACAGAAGTGTAATCTTTCGTGAGCTGAAGCCTTCTAACTTGGATCTACAGTCAGATACAAAGTCAGAGAACAATAAGGATGTAGTTGAAATTCCTCCTACACCAGAGAAAGAGGAATTGAAAATTCAAAATGTACCTGAAACTAAGGAGAGCTCAAGCAGTTCTGAAAGTTCTAAAGAAGAAGAAGAACCCTCAGCAAGTGAGGAGGTCAACCCGTGAAAGAAAACAACCTGATAGGTATGGGTTCTCTTTGATAGATTCTACTTGTGCCTATGCTTTAATTTCTAGTATTGATGAGCCTAGGACTATGAAAGAGGCATTTAGAATGTCTAATTCAGACTCTTGGTTGGAAGCCATGAACGAAGAAATGGCATCATTAGAAAAGAATGATACCGAGTTTGGTGCCATTGCCTAAAGGCGAAAAGTTGTGGGCTGCAAATGGGTATTTAAAAAGAAGATTGGTCTGGATGGAAGTGTGGAAAAATATAAGGCGAGGTTGGTTGCGAAGGGTTATTCCTAGGTAGAGGGAATTGATTATGGGGAAAAATTTTCTCCTGTAGCTAAGCTGACATCTATCATATTTCTTTTCTCACTTGCAACGTATGACTTAGAGGTCGAACAAATGGATGTGAAAACAACATTTCTTCATGGTGATCTTGAAGAAGAGATTTGCATGTCCCAGCCTGAGCACTTTGTGGAGAAAGGTAAAGAGAAACTGGTTTGCAAGTTTTTCGGTTTGGTATGAAAATCTGATCATTGTGTCTATTACAAAGCTGAAAGTGATCAAGTTCTTATTATTGCTCTCTATGTTGATGATATGTTGTTCATAGGAAATAGTAAGTTGATGATTTCTGATCTTAAGTCTCAGTTGTCTGCTAAGTTCGAAATGAAAGATCTTGGTGCAGCAAGGTATATTCTGGGGATGGAGATAACCAAGGACATGAATAGTAGAAAACTTTGGCTTAATCAGAGTAAGTATATCAAGACTGTTCTAGAGAGATTTTGCATGAATGATTGTAAGCAGCTAGTTGTTCCAGTCTTGCAGGGAACAAAACTATCTGTTGAAGATTGTCCAAAATCTCCTACTGAGATGGAGGACATGACCAGTGTACCCTATGCTAGTGCGGTTAGCAGTCTTATGTGTGCAATGGTCTGTACAAGGCTAGACATTGCCCAAGCAGTGGGAGTTCTTAGTCGGTTTATGGCTAATCCTGGAAGGGCACATTGGGATGCTGTGAAAAGAGTTTTCAAATATTTGAAGGGAACTTCAGAGTTTGCTTTGTGTTACCATGGGAACTTGGTTGAATCACAGAGGACTCTCAGTATTCGAGGCTATGTGGATTCTAATTGGGCAGGGGACATTAACAGCAGGAGGTCCACCAGTGGATATACTTTCATGTTGAATGGTGGTGCAGTGAGTTGGATGAGTAAGCGAAAGGTTGTAGTCTCTTTGTCCACTACAGAAGTTGAATACATGGCAGCTACACATGCTTGTAAAGAAGCAGTTTGGTTAAAACGTTTGTGTTCTAACATTGGTTTTGATGTAGGGCAAATAACTATTTTTTGTGATAGTCAGAGTGCAATTTGTTTGGCAAAGAATCCTACTTTCCATGCCAGGACAAAACATATAGATGTACAGTACCACTTTGTACGAGATATGGTGGAGGATGGAAAGGTCAATTTGGAAAAAGTTGATACTCTAGAGAATGTTGCAAATGCATTGATGAAGCTAGTGAGCACAGACAAGTTCAGGTGGTGTGCCAATTCAATGAGCCTTAGTGCCCATGATTTTTAGTAGTTTTGTTGTGCTCTGGAGGTGACTGTGTGATCTTCGTCAAGTGGGAGATTGTTGGAAATATATGCCTCAATCCCACAGGATGAAACCTCTAAGAGAGGCAAGTCAGTGTTAGGGTTAGAGATGGCATATCTCACAATTAAATGCAGATTTTATATAAAAACAGAGAAACTAAAACATACACAGAATAAATCATAACACAAAGATTTAACGTGGTTCACCCAATCCGGGCTACATCCACCAAACCGCAGCCATCCAACACTTTTATTATCCAGTGTAAAACCTATTACAATCTTGTGAATAATCGCATTTTTCCTCATACAGTAATACCCATCAGAACCCCCTTTTAACAAGCTTAGAAGCTTCCAGATTTTTTTTTGGGTTCTACAAAATCGGATTTTTCCTTTTTCATTGATTTTTCCCTTTTTCGGTGATCACGCGAAAAAGTAGGAAGAAAATTTTTGTCGGGGGCTGCCACCCCCGAACCCCCGCCCGGGGCCCGGCCCGGCCCCGGACCCCGGCAAGGTCAGGGGACCAGGATGTACAGTATACCATGGGCTATACGAAATAGCATGATCAGTCGCCACATACCAACAGTCGGTGTGACATGCTTTGGGTTTGGCCGACTAGCAACTTTGGATCTTGTGGTTTGTACAGGTCACCGAGACAATGTTTAAGTCTTGCCGAAGGAGCTTATTGCTGTGACTTGTGACAGTCATTGTAACCCTATGCCGAGTGGAGATCTCTGGCCGACAGGCCATTCATATCGTATATCGGGGAGACCCTTGGCCGAAAGGCTTACTTCGGGGTGAAGTCCCAGCGACGAACAAAGTCTCGCCGACAATGTTTTATGTTGAAGCTTTCGGGGAGAGTCTTGGGTGTTCGGTAAGAAGTCTTACCGATAGGAATGTCTCACCGATAGCATTCGCTTGGTGTCTTCGGGGTAACTCAAAGGTCTCGGGAAGAACTCTCAGTGACTAAGTGAAGTCTCACCGAAGGTGGAGCCTTCGGTATGAAGTCTCAGCGACTAATGAAGGTCTCGCCGACGGGGATACACTTGGAGTCTTCACGGTGACACAAAGACTTATGTATGAAGTCTTAGCGATGGACAAAAGTCTTGCTGACTGTTGTTTGGTGCTCGATATGACTTAAGACTTCGGAGTAATGTCTCAGCGATAGCGATATATCTTGCCGATAGATGAGCACTTCAGAGTAACTTTGAACCTCGGTATGATCTCTTGGTGAAAGACGATAGTCTCACCGATGGAAATTCTATTGTCTATGTGACTTTGGAGCTTCGGTATGATGTCTCACCAAAAGCGATAAGTGTTGCTGACTGTTGAACATCTCGGTATAACATAAAGGCTTGGTATGAGGTCTTGGCGACATGGCGAAGTCTGAGCAATAGCTCTCTGGACTCGATGTAACATCTTGGCAATAAGGATGACTCTTGGTGACATCAATGGTTAAGTCTTGTGGCATCGAGGAGACATGGTTAGTGTCTCACCGACATGCCAACACAGGTTGATCGCTTTGACCGAGAGAAGACCATCCTACGTGGTGAGTCAATGGCCAATCAGAGAAGCCAAATGGGAACCGTTGGGAGATAGTTCGTTGTGGCAATTCTGTGAGGAAGCTCGACAGATAGGGGTGACATGAATATAGTCTGGAATAGTAGATGATGTCTGGTTCGATGGATCGATGGATTGCTGTGCGATTGGATGATCAATGGATGAATTCTATTTTGTGAAGACTGTAACGTGAATGTTCTGTAACAAGGTTGTTCATGGTGAATGCTATTGTAAACTGACATCAGAAAGATAAGTTAGAACTCTGTTTGTAATCTTTATTACTGTAATACAAAGTGACTTCTCTTGGTGTGGTGGGTTTTTCTCCCGTAAGGGTTTTCCCACATATATCTGGTGTTCATATGTGTTTGTTTATTTCTCTGTTTTGGTAATCTCTTTCTAGTGCATCTTAATTGGACTGTAATTGTAAAATTTTAAAGTGTCTCTGCATTCTTCCCTGAGGTTTTGACGTTAGGAGAGTTGCTTCCGCATCTATCTTTCCTTACAATCTCTTCCCAAACCTTATAATATCTTTAGTACTATGCATATGATAGGAATATAAATATAACACATTAAATATTGGTGAGATAAGCATTCCTTCTAGTAACTCAAATTCACATGCATTTTTTGAAATCCTATGCAAAAGTTTACAAGGACCAACTTTCTTGAGCTTTAGTTTCTTATAAATTTCACTTGGGAATCACTACTTCCATATATTCAACACGAGAAACTCTCCCAAATATTAAGTCTTTTCCCTTTGACACTCATTTGTAGATGACTCATATCTTTCACCAATTTCTTTTAGCTACCTCTTAACTTGTGAATGTGTTTCTATTATTTGTTGTGTGAACTATTTTTCTTGTGTGTCAATGCTCTAATAACATACGGTCTTCAACAAGTTCGTGACACCCTTTAGATATGTTCCATACACCACTTGGAATGGTGTCTTCCTAGTAGACTTGTTCCTTAAGCTATTATATAAAAAAATTACTTGCAACAAGATAAAATCCAACTCCATTATTTTCTCTCCCACCAAACATCTCAAGATATTGCCAAGACTCTTATTGATAACCTTAGTTTGGCCATATATCTAAGGATGGAATATATATCTGTAGTTCAATTGTGCACCCATTTTATTCCATAATATTTACTAAATATGACTGAGAAACATATTATCCTTATTTAAAGCGATACTTTGCACCAACCCATGTAATCTAACCATATACTTGAAAACACAATTAAGTATCCTAGAATTATCTTTTTTTGATAAGGAATGAACCACACCATTTTAGGAAAAATTTCTACTACTATGAAGATGGAGTCATTACCATAATCCAAGGAAGAAATCCACTCCTGAGATTTATTAGGTATACACAACAAATTATAAACTAGTATTTTGGGACACCCCTTCCATAATTTGACTCAATCTACATCTTGATACAAATATTTTCACATCCCTACATGAAACCAATGAGTAATGGCTTTCCCTCAACATGGCCTATGTCTTATCTATGATAAATTTTTCTTTGATTCCACCATTGTGTTACTCTCTAATGATATTATCTCATTTAATTGCTTCAAATAAACACTTGTTATTTCCTAAACAAGTATGTGTCTTGCACAAAGGACTCTTCATATGGGTTCATATCTCTATCTCACAACTCCACGCATGTATGCTATATATAGAAAATATATGATATGAACTATACAAATCCTTCATTACTTACATGTCCACTAATTCTAATATCATCACTGATAGCAACACCTACCTCCTACTTAAGGTGTCTACAATTTTTTGGTTGCACCATCTCTATGCTTCACCACAAAAGAGTAACATCATATATACTCTACACATTGTGCATTTCTTTGATTCAACATTTTTTTGACTATTGATGAAAATTAGTACTTGGTAGTCAATATACAACATGAAATATTGCAATAGCAAGTAATGTCTCCACATACACAATGCTTGAATAATGACATAACCTTCTTGATCATAGACAATATTTTTGACTCATCTAATTTAACTTCTCAATGAAAAATGTGATAGGTTTTCCATGTTGGCTCATCATTGCACTAATTTATTTTTTGTTTACACCACAATTAACTTGAAAATAATTGAAAAGTGTAAGTGCAAGCACCGGTTTCTAACTTCTTCAAGATTTTAATACTCTTTCTCACAATAGCCATCCACTTGAATCCTCCTTTCCACATGCAATGCATTAAGGGTGTTCATATGTCACTAAATTTATCGATAAACTTCTTGTAAAAGATTACCAACCCATGTAAATAACGAATTCTCATTGTTCTCATTGGATTTTTCCACACAATAATCAAATATAATTTCCTTGAGTTCATATGAAATCAAGTCTGAGATATTCAATAAATACAAGTATTTTAGCTCCATGAATCTACAATTCTTTAAGTTTACATTAGCTTGTGACTCATCAAGTGCATAAAACTTGATGTAGGTGCATAATATTTTCCTTATCTTCTTGAAGACCAAAATTCATCCAAATATATGACCAAAAGTTTACCCAAAAATAGCCTCAAATTTTTATTATTCAACCTTATGCTTGTGCATGGTACATTGGTCAACCCAATTGGCATTACCAATCATTTGTACAAGCCTTCATTTATTTTGAATGTGGTCTTTAACTCATCACATTCTTGGATTGTGGTCTATTGATATCTACTCTTGAGATGAATCTTCAAAATGTATCTCACTCCACTTAAGCAATCCATGAGGTCATGCATGTGTGACAATAAAAACTTGTACGATGACGATATTTTTTATTGTGTTAGAGACTACACATTTTCCACAATCCACCCTTATTTGATGCAAGTACTATAGGAATTTTACAAGGGATTATACTTTCTCAAATGATACCTTGTACTACTAGCTATTCAAATTTTCTATTCAATTATTGCATCATGTTAGCAATAATTATATATGTGGTACCTTGTTTGGTAGAGTAGATCTAAGAATCAAATCCATGCAATGAGATATGCAACATAGTAGCACTAATTCTCTTGTCATCCCTTCCTCCACTACATCAAAAAATTCTTAGAACAATACCTTGAATTTAGGATTCTCAAAGTTGTGTGGCTCAATTATTTATTTTCCTTGTACATGGGCCTAAATACTAGTGCATAATAGTCTTGCATGTTCCTCACCCCATTGAGAAGCTCCTTTGTTGAAAATGAAATTATCTTGATTTTGTGTCTTCTTCTTCCATGTTCATTGTCAATATTTCAAACTTCTCTCCATTCTTCTTGATGATGAAGGTATTCTTTCCTTTGTAATGGATTGTATATCTATAAACTTTTTAAGATCTATCCAACACATACCATGCATCCATCAAAATTACATCAGATTTCACTTCTTCTGCATATCCTTGAAATTGAAATGTAATTCAACACTATTATCTCACCATGAGTTATCCTTTTGTAATAAACCCAAAAATATGAGATCATTTTTTTCTTAATCCCACTAAAGTGTAATAATTTTGAGAAGAAATTACTTATATAATTAATGTATCTATACAATATCTTGAATTTATACGAGTAGATCATATAATGTTTGTACTTGATAGTTTTTCCTAAATTACAACATTTTTTTTAAAAGGGGGTAAAATTTTATTGAAACCAAAGAAACGGTACAAAGCAAAGGGCCACAAGCCCACCAAAGGAAATTCAGTTGACAAAACTAGTCCCCAGAGGGACCCAACAGAGAAACTAGCTACATATTCTGATCCTCCATGATTAAATTTTCCAGGGTGAAAGACTGCTCTGAAGACAAGAGTCCCAAGTCACCCACATCCCACCTCTCTAAATTCTTAGAGCCCCATTTAGCTAGAATATCCTCCACTCTATTCCAATCCCTAGGAATATGAAAAAAGGAAATAGAGTCCAAAGAACAACATAGGTTCAAGATTTTCCATCCAATTGTTGCTCATTCAACATATCAACAACAATCTGTGAATCAAATTCACAAATAATCCTACTCCAACCCAAGGAACAACCTCTTTCAACAACATGAAGAATCACAAGAGCCTCCATAAGGTTGTTAGAATATTGCCCCTTATAAATAGAGAAGAAGAACACCACACCTCCCCTACTATCTCTACCAATACCACCAATCCCCGCATGTCCAGGATTCCCTCTAGAAGAGCCATCAATATTAATCTTCAGAGTCCCTTGAGGAGGAGGAAGCCATTGGACCTCCCAATAAATCCTCGTTTTGGCATGCTGAGGACCCCTACCTATAGTGTACCCAGATCTTCCATCCATCAAATCCAAATTCCTTACAAAAACATCACCAAGATCCACCACAACCGAAAGGTCACATTTAGCTTAAATAGTCTCCTGTATCCTAAACAAAATATTTCTCCATAAATGAGCCACCACCAAATTCACACTCTAAAATATCCTCTAATTCCTTTTTGACCAAAGATGCAAAATAATAAAAGTAGGGTCAATGATCCAAGCAATTTGAAAAAAAGATGCCCTAGTAAGAGGTTGACCCAAACTTTCCCAAAACTCAACCAAATAAGTGGCATGGACACAAGCATGATTCCACGCCGCCCACCAAAGGTTCCAGATCTCTCTAGAGTAAGGGCACTGGAATAAAATATGTGAGGCACATTCCTCACTATTGGAGCAAAGAACATAGATAAAAGGACCCTGGAAGCCTCTCTTACATAAATTCTCCCAGGTAAGGCATCTATTTTGTTTCACCAGCCACAAGAAAAAATAACATTTGGGGCAAGAAAACTTATTCCATACCTGCTTCCACCAAGGAACACCAATCCTCCCATGCAGTTGCATGTCCAACTCCAAGTACCTTGAGGCAATTGAGAATTTTCCCTTCAGGTCAGAGCCCCAAGCTAAAGTATCTCTCCCCTTAAGGGAATTACGCATTCTACCAACCAAAATCTTTGCAAGCTCTTGAAAAGCTTCCTTAGTGCCTATGGCAACCACTCTTGTAGCTCCTTCTAGTGAGACACCTCCACCTACCCCAAAACCTGACCAGTCTTAATAACCTTCACTTTAATCCACCTAGTAATGAGCATGCTATCATAGAGAGGCTACAAATGGGGACATACAAAAATGATAGTGGGATGGTCATCCCAAGAGTCATGCCAAAAAAGAGCCTTAGATCCCTTATTATAGATCCAAAAAATCCCCTCCTTGATCAACTTTGCCCCTCTCTTGAGTGTCTTCCAAATCATAGATGCCCTTCAAAGAAGACCATAATGAGGCACATCAAAGGAGTTCACTCTACAAAGATACTTTTAATTAATAATTTTGGCCCAAACCCGATCCTGGCAAGTGCATCATCGCCAATATAACATGGCAGCCAAAACTTGATTATTCACCCCTGTCGACTTAAGCTCGAGACCACCCTCCTATTTCGGCCTACAAACAAACTCCCACTTAACCAAACTCCACTTTGAAGAGTGCAAATTGCTTGCACAAAGAAATTCATGGGAAAGGGCATCAAACTCCTTAACAAAACTCATAGGGGAAAATTGCACAAAGCACCTATAAAGAGGAAGAGCCTAAACAATAGATTTCAAAAGGGTCACTCTCCCTGCAGATGAGAGCCATCTATAAGTCCAATGACTTACCCACTTACAAAACTTATCCAGAACCACTTGCCAACCTACTCTAAGTTGAGAACCCATGGAAAGGTGGGCCCCAAGATACACAAGAGGGAAAGAACCAATCCTAAATTACAACTTAACTCTTTATGACCAAATCTCTTTTGATAAGTAACAAGATTCAGTTTGATTAGCTCTTATTGATTTCTCCCTTCAATATAACTATTTTTAATATCCAATATTTTCCACAAGGAAAAATATAGAGTGATGATGGAAGAAAAATAAATAATAAAAATACTAAAGATAATGGTAACATTTTATCCTTAGACTTTAAATCCTCCTCCCTTCTTATCTCCATGCTAACAATAACTCTATTATAGTAACCTAAAATCTCTAATTTCTCCTATTTCCAAACTTAATAATCAACCTTCATCTAAAAATAATTCCACCATCAAATCCAAAAAAATAAATATAAAAATAACTAAAGAAAAATGAATATAAATGTAATTCTAAATACCACTACTATATTTTAGGCAATTGCATTAAATGCAGTAGGCTAGCTAGCCAACATATTAAATACAAATTTTTTCTTTGAAAATATTCTTGAATTGATTTTTATTCCATTCCTTGATTCTATCTTCTAGGAGGTGAAGCTTGTGACATAACCAGAACATCCTCGATCCTCTAATGAAGGGGGATTCAATCCATTGGATTTTGAGGAGAGAGAGGAAGTTTGAGTTCCTAAACCACATAGCTTTGAATTTAAAAGAGGATTTTGTAGTGGCCTTATTTTTCAGAGATCAATATGGAAATTATGAATTTATCTAATCTAGAAACAAAAAAATGCTTGAAGAGAATTCTTGTGGTGAAATCAATCAATTATTTGATAAAAAAAAAACTTGTCCAACCTCTCAACTATCTATAAGAATCCCGTGCACATGTTTGTCTAGGTGTATCTACCCTTTTTTTAGGCACAACCATATAGAAGATAAGAAACTATAAAATTTCTAAAATATTCTATTGAATTTTGGGAGGGGATGGTTTCCTCCTTTTTTTTCGTTTAATTCTAATATTAGATTGAAATCCCCTTCAGTATTAAATGTTCCTCTTTAAGCAACTGAATAATAGTGCTTAGGTGATTCCATAACTTTTGAGGTGTTGAGGTGGGTCCATAAATGTTGAGGATTCATAATTGTTGAGACAAGGAGGAACTTTGTGTTGTAGTAAGCATCCAAGAGGAGCCAATAACAATCACCTCTAAGATTATGAATTTAAGATTCCATAAAATTACTAAGCCCCTTGACACACCTCTAGTAGGAACCATATAGAGTTTCCATTTGACCTATTTACCCAAAGTAATGTTCCCTTGCTCTTCAAAAAGTTTTATTTCTTGCAATAGTATGATATCATGATTGTTGTTTTCAAGTTGGTGCTTTATTAAGAACCTTTTGTTAGGGGCATTTAAGCCTCTAACATTCTAAGGAATGACCATCATTGATCTTGAGAAGAGCTACAAACTCTTCTTGATCTTAAGGATTTTTCAATGGTGAATTGTATACATCAATAGTTAGATTATAAGATATATTAAATAATAAAAAATAAAAATAAAGGTTAGTTTTTAGTAAAAACACAAAAAATAGTTGTCGAAAAGTTTGGATGGTTGAACAATATCATGGTTTTTATAAAGCCCGTTATATCAAAAATCAATATTTTATTTTATGTGTTTGATTTTGCTTTGCAACAATGGTGTGATCTGATTTGTTTGTGTTTGCACTACCATTTCAATTGATCCTATCTCTGTGCAGTTTATGTGAGAAGACATGTATGAAGGCCCTATCCAGAAGGAGAAGCCATCCCTGGAGGGTAGAATAAAGGCGCATCATATACTATACAGGCCATATGTTGATTATTAATGCCATATAGGCTCCTCGTAGACTTGAATCATTCCAAATATTAATCTACAGTTAAATCAGTTTGCAAATGGCAGGAAGACCATTTTATTGGGTACTTGTATTGATTGGTCATTGTTGAAAAATGCTCGTTGGATTTGCATTGAAAGGCATGTTTTGGAAGGTACGTTCAAACTATAGAGATCAATTCGTGACTTTCAAATTGGCAAACCGTTGCTTCTTTCAACCATTCGACATTTGATGATTCATGCAGTATGGTGAAGAGAATCAGTTCCTTGGATAAGTGTAACAATGTTGAGTGTTGTTATATATTCGAATGGTTCCAAGTTTTGTGCATGGAGTCACGGGTTCTGGACTCACTGTTATGGCCAAGAAATTTTATCATTGTAAGGGGCTTGGAGTCTTCTTATGGATGTATTTGTTCAGAGGATGGTAGATGCTTTGTTTTTAAGTTTTTGCATGAGGATGTTCAATAGCCATGAAAAGCTTCAGATGTTGGTGTATGGAACCGAGAACATTGGCAATTCTGAGAGGTCATGCCTGCTATTATCATTTGCACTTTGAAGCAATGTTTCTATTGATTGCATCCTTTCATGGATCTTGAGACTTTGAAGGTATAAAATTATATTGGATATTAAAGGTATTGAAGGATGGAGGATTTTTATCATCTTGAGTTAGCTTCTCGCTCAAAGATGGTATCTTGCATGAGAAGCACTAGTTTCATATTTTATCTTGAATCCCTTCATGAAGCAAGAGGAGCATGGCAATTATTTTCTGGTTTGCAAATAATTTAGTTTGTCTTAATCTATAGATTGTGTGGTACTTAAGGTTAATTGAGTTTGTTTCAATCCATAGTTTTGTAGTTTATATTTGTGGATAAAAGAGAAAGTCTTAATCTACAAAGGGAGGAATATTACTATGGATAATTAAGTAGTCTCGATTCATAGTTGATTGGTGGTTGTGTTACTATGGATAACTAAGTTAGTCTCAATTTACATTCGGTTAGTGGTTGTGTACTATGGATAACTAAGTGAGTCTCAATTCACAATTGGTTGGTGTCTTTTCTTGTAGATAATGGAGTTTGTATTGATTCACGAGAGGAGTGGTGTACTTGTGGGTAATGGAGTATGCATAAGTTCATAGGAATTTTACAAGTTTGACAGTCAAGAGATCCATTGATGTGTTCAATTTAGTGTTTATTGGGTGAACGAAGAGAATTGGTGGAGGCACTTCATCGAAGTTTCTAGAAGGGCTATTGTATTCAATCCTTGTAATGTTCCATCATTTGTTCAAATTGATATAATAAGATGGGAATGATGGATTATTGCCTCAATAGTTAGATTAAATAATAAATATTGAATGCAACCACAAACTAGCTAGCTAACATATTAACTTCCTAGTAATTGACTTCCTTCCCTTGGTAGTGTTCCATAATAGATATGTTATTTCATATAAGTGGAACTTTAAATGCACACTCCTTGAACTTTTACCATATCAATGATAACTTTTAAAACATGGTTCTCAAATATTTCCTAAACCTATTCGATAAATATAATAATATATTTAGTCTTAAATTTCTTAACTTATTAAGTTCAAAAATAATTATATCTTAGGGTAGATCAAATGCCATGAATTATGAAAGTCACCACCCACCTAATCCTCAATGATAAGATGTTTAGGTCTAGGAATTTTGGTGATTTGTATTACTATCAATAATTTTGTGGTAACATAGTCATTTTGAAATGCTATTCTTTCAAGAGTTAACATAAATTTAATAATATTAGACATACAATTAGAGAAATCTACAAATGTGAAAAACATCATATAACGACACTTGCAGCAAAGTGTACATATGATTCCATATATACGTTCACAAAAATTTAACATGCATTACTAATGTTGTATATGTGCAAGTATATACATAGTCCACTTGACCAAAAGATCAACCAAAACCGTCAATGACCAAGATGATCAATCTAATAACAACATACAACATACAACATACAACATACAAAAACTAGGATGAAACACCTTCAAAATCATGTAGCACACCAAAAATAGTGTCACTATTAATATACTTCCTTTGTATATCTTAACTTTTCCTCAAACAATCCCTCTTGTACTTGAAAACAAAAAATAATTAGTACTAATAGCTCATAAAATAGAAATTAAGTATAGAAACAAAATGATTACACAAAGTATAGTACCATTTAACTAGTAAAACAATCTTGGCTTCCACATTTTAAGTAAATATTTTAAAAAGATTATAGTATCCAACATAAGTTTTTTTTATTACAAATCAACTAGGAGAGTAGGATATAGCTACTATAGTAATCCAAATTGTCCAAATACATAGAAATAAAAAAATGTGAAATAACATTAGTAGACACCAATATGATAGTTCAAAATTGGAAACCAATAAGATGGATGCTAACACTTTTTACTACCAAGACACTTTATATGGTGCAAGGTATATGATAATCTTCAATCCCATCTTCTAACCATTTCCAAAGACACTAAGTTATTTATGTCGCTACCATCAATTATCAACTTACAATACTTTCCTCCAAAGTTTCACTTCATGTAGAATATGCTCTTACTTAACCATAGTTCTTTATCATCCAACAAATGCTTAAGCAAAACCTTGTGCACTATCAAATTCTATCTAGCCCCTAGAGCTACTCAATTTTAATCACTTCACAACATACTTTCTTCTCTTTGCATGAAATGTATGTGCGACTATGTTCTTGCATGACATTTGGACATTCAAATGTGTGATGACCTACTTGACCATATCTTAAGAAAGTGTCATTAAACTAGTAAACTCAATAGTCTCCTTCAATGCATAGGCTTTTCTTTCATCAATTTTTTTCTCCTTTTTCTTTAGCATTTATTTTGCATGCCATAATGTCTAGGTGACAACTTCTCTATGTATAGCACAAGTTGTTAGGATTCCTCTATGGAATAAATCTACATAAAAAACATCTTGAATGGAAACATGCAAACCATTTACATATCTCAAAACTTTCCTTGTGTCATCCTTCACACGACCAACATGCATATTGAGTTGAGAATCCTCTATGTATTTCTTTTATATGGCCTCCCATTAGCATAAATTTTGTATTGTTCTACATAGATATAATGAATGATTGGTGGGTAGGAACCTCCCTCTCAATTTAGTGATCAAATGATCCCAAAAGGTAATTTTGGGCTTTATCCCTTTGTACACAACTTTTTGAACAAAATCCCACTACAAAGCAACACCCCCCTTCAACTTTGTGGTGTCACACTTCAAGAACTTTCAATCTCCCACGAATTCAAACTGAAAATACTTCTCTAGATTAGTGGTCTAGTGTAATGAATCTTATATATTTAATCTTCCTATGTAGTACTAAGGAAAACCTTTCCTCAATACATATCTATTCCTATAAATTTGAAGCAACATTCTCACATGCTTTTTTGAGCTAGTTGCCCATATCATTGGCATATACAATGATAACTATTCCTTAAATTTGATTCATCTCATTTTCTTTAATCTTTTCTTGAATTCCTCTTAGTGTGGAAACTAAATCATCATGAGGTGCTTGCACAATTCCAATATTTCTCCTACCAAATTTATGTACCATTTTCTCTTCTAGACTGTCTACAATACAATGCACAAAAAAATATCTAACTCCCCCTCTTCAAGATTCAAAACACTCACTTTGATACCAAATGATGTAGTAATGGTAATAGTTCAAATGTGCAACTAATTATGGTATTCATAGACTACACAATAATACACATAAATAAATATTATACAATTAATATATAAAATCAACATATGGATTCATTCAAATATGTAGGATATTTATATTCAAGGAATTATAATAAAAAGTATGAAGAATCTACACAAGGTGAATCTAATGACAATCAAGTAATCCTTTCCAACCCCTCTTCAAACAATGAATTATGAATCCTTAGATTTTATAAGTATATACAAGATTCTATCTTCACTCAGTAACCGTCATCACAAAAATACCTATTATGAATCTCAATATGATTGATATTCTAACATATCATTAAGAAACACATGAATGATTGATAAAAAATTAAATGATGACACCTCATTAAGAATAAGGAATGGAAATGCATAGAACTACCACTCAATGTATGACTCATGAAGATTGATTCCTCTAATAATGAAATACATACTACAATAAATTATGAATGTCAAAAAATGCATGTCCATAGCTTAAAAAATGTTTATGCTTTCTTCTTAAGACCATAATTTATAAGAGTAACCAATGCATAGAAAAAAATTATGAATAACACAACACAAAAAAACTAAATGAAAATACTTGGAAATTAAAACATATTTTTGGGTTATACAATATTACATGGCTCTTGAGATGCTCCTACATTAGGTAGCTAGGGAGAATCAACTGAGTAGAGAAAAAGTATCTCAATAGTTGGCTAGCTAGTATCAACAACAATAATTTCCCAAAATAATTAGAACACTAGATTTGAGGAAGATAGAAAGGAAAAGAAAAGAGAAAGGGTCAAACAAAACAAGTAAGGTTGGTGCAAGTATGTGCAGCAGTTGGTGTTGTCATTGATGTCAACAATCTTTGGTGTTGTCATTGGTGCCAACTGTATGAGCAAGATATTCTTGCAAGAGTGTGAGCAGTTGGTATTGAGTTGATGTTGTCTCTGATGATGCTTTCATTAGTTGCTTTATGTTGTCATTGGTAAGCTACTGGTGTCAACCTCTAGTGTTGCTTTGATAAGCTTTTGTCTCTGGATGTATGGTTGAGTTTCTATGTCGTAGTTTGCTTGGTGGTGATGAGATAGTGTTGAAGATGTTAAGGATATGTCTTTGGTGCTTGTTTTCCAAGTTATTTTGAGAAAATTTGAATAAGAAGAGGAAATAGTTTGTTGCAGTGGTGTTTTGTGTTGTAGAGTAGCATTCTGGTTTGGCCCCACATTTATTTTGTGTTGAAAATCTGATTGTGTGGTGTGGATATGTTGATCAGAGGAGTTCAAAGGTGTTGCATCCAAAATTTGGTGTGTTGGATCATTGTGCAGAGGAAGTTGTGTTCACCAGTGTGTGAACTATGCATTGCAGAGGTGTCTGGGAGATGGTTTTGCTCTGTATTTCTCTATAGAGTGGTTTCAGGTCTTGTGGATTTGAAAGGGTGTTGATAGTGTTTGTATCTTTCTTCAGTTGAAGTTATTCATGGTTTGGTGCTTTAGAAGTTGGTTTCTTGAATAATAGTGTGTGGAAAGTTGTTTGAGTGTACTGGGTGTGTACATTCTTCAAGTGAAAGTTGTTGCGAAGGAATTTTTTGGATTTCACGGTGTTTGTGAAATATTCTAGATTTTGTTCAAGCGTTGTGTGTGGTCTGCAAGTCATCTTTAGATTTGAGGAAGCGTGTACTTAAATGTTAATGGTGTTTACACGAGTTCATCTGACCTTGGGTGTTTACACTATTTGAAAAGTTTCTTTGGTGTTTGTGGAAGCATGGTGTGGTGTGTATAAGTGAATTTAGGTTTGAGTTAAGATGTGTTGTGGTCTTCCTTCATTCCTTTCCACCACGAGAATGTTTGGTGGCGACCTAATTTGAGCTTGCATGGTTGAGGTGCATAGCCGACCTTGGAGAATGTTTTCAAAGTTGAAGATGGTATAAATGTGTTGAGTTGTTGAGGGATGATGAGATAGATGTGTTTGATGTGAATGATGCAAATTGCAAAGTTGTAAGGTGCGAATTTGTGAAGTGCAGTGCAAGCTTTCATGTGTTAGATTATTGGATGCAGTGAGCAGAGAGTGTCTACAATCTTCAGTAAGACTAAGAAGGTGTTGGTGATGCAGTGGTGGACTTTAGTGTTGCATTGAGATGGATTTCTCATTGTAACACTCTTCTCTATCTTCTTTTCTATTTTGGTAGTGAGCCTTTCTTTCTTCTAGGCAGTGAGCCCTTTGTAATCGGTGTTGATATTACTTTATATTGTGAGCTAATCCTCACTGTGGTTTTTCCCTTCTTGGGTTTTCCACGTAAATCTAGTGTTTCTTTGTGCATGTTGCTTTGGTTTGGTTTATGATTTCATGATAAATCATTCTAATAGATTAAGGGTTAATTAAATTAATGTGGATTTGAATGTTTGTGAGGGTTTTGAAGTTTTAAGGTACAATTGATTCACCCCCCCTCTTAGTTGTCTTGAACATTCAATAATTGGTATGAGAGCAAGGTTCCTTTGAAGAAAGCTTAATCACTTGAGGTAGATTTAGGATGGTGCACAAGAAAGATGTTCCTTTGTTTGATGGATCAAATATGCATTCTAGCAAATAGGGATGGAAGGTTCTCTGATTTCTCTCGGATTCGAAATTTGGAATTCTGTTGAGACTAGATATACTATACTTGCAAATGGTCTGAGATTTGATGATGAGATCAAGGCCTATGAAAACAATGGTAAAACAAGGTATGCTCTTTTAAGTGATCTTGCTAGTTCTGAATTAGTGAAAGTTATGAATCTAAAAATTGCTAGAGAAATTTGGGTAAAGTTAGAAAGCATTTATGAAGGAGATGTCAATGTCAAAAAAGATAAGATGTGGAACCTGAAGATCTTATTTGAGAACCTACGGATGTATGAAGATGAAAACATTACAAGGTACATGTAGAAGGTGGATGAAGTTGTCAGTTCCATCAAAGGTCTTGGTGGAAAACTTAAAGAACAAGAAGTGGTAAAGAAGGTACTTAGAAATCTTCCTAAATATTATAGTCATAAAGTTTTTGATATTGAGGAATCTCAAGATTTGAGCAGATACACTAGAGATTAGTTGTATGGCTCCTTAATCACTTTAAAAAAAAGATAATTTGGTCCAAGCAATGCAAAATTTGAGACTACTTTTAAGGCTGGAAAATCAGAGAAGTCTGCGGAATCAGATCAAGAGGATCTTGATGATGTGGAAGCTAACTTTGTAAGAAGAATAAAAAATGGTACTAGAAAGTACAGAGGAAAGTTTTCTAAATCAAATATTTTAGTTGTAGAAAGATAGGTCATTATGCTTTAGGATGTCCAAATAGAGCTTTGGATGACAAAAATAAGGAGAACAAAGGTAAGATGATTAAGAAAAGTTATTATGTTAGAGAAGATGCCAATATATATGATGATGAATTTGATTATGGGGATGATGAGGATGGTGAATGCTTGTTCATGGCTTTAAAAAATGAAACTAATTCTGCTAACTTTGAGAGATGTGTGAAGGGAAGTACTTTGGAAGAAAGTGCTAATACTAAAGGAATTTTGGTGTATGCTTTTCATGCTAGACATGAGAAGAACTACTGGATCATTAACACTGGATGCTCTAATCATATGACCGGTGACAAGAGTAAGTTTTTTAAACTTGAAAAATATGGAGGACTAGTTAGGTTTGGTGATGATACATCTGCTAAGATATGTGGAAAAGGTTCAATCAGTTTTGATGGCAAGTATAACATTGATGGTGTTCTTTATGTTAAGGGTTTAAGACATAATCTCTTGAGTTTTGGACAAATGTGTAGCAAAGGATACAATCTTATATTTCAGGATGATGGTTGTGAGATCATAAAAGGCTACAAAACAATGGTTGCTATTGGAAGGATATATGGAAATGTTTATCGGCTCAAAGGTACTGATGGTTATTTTTTCATGACTCAGATCAATGAGAGTTGGTTATGACATAGAAGAATGTGTCACATCAATTTTTATAGCCTAGTGAGAATAATTTTAGTTCAAGCTGTGAGAGATCTGCGAAAGATTACAAAGCCCATCAATTTTGTTTCTAAGGAATTCCAAGTTCAAAAGGAAGCAAGAAGAAGTTTCAAAGTCAAAAAATGATCTTCTACCAAAGTGTTGGAATTGGTGCATATAGATCTTTTTGGTCCTACCAAAGTAAGAAATCTTCAAGGTAACAGGTATTTCATGCTATTGATTGATGATTATTCTAGAATGACATGGGTTACTTTTCTCAAAGAAAAATTAGAAGCTCTAGATAATTTTAAATCATTCAAAGTTATGGTTGAGAATTAAATGGACATGGAAATCAAATGCTTGAGGTTTGACAGAGGTGGAGATTTCACCTCCAATGAGTTCAATATATTTTGTGAGAATCATGGAATAAAGAGGAATTTATTTGCCCCTAGGTCTTCTTAGCAGAATGGAGTGGTTGAAAGAAAGAATAAGACTGTTCAAGAAGCTGCAAGGACAATGATAAAGGAAGAAAATCTATCGGAATTCTACTAGAGAGAAGCAATTCATACTATTGTTTACATACATAACAAAGTGCAAGGAAGAGCAAACATCACAAAGACTCCCTATGAGCTAAGGTATGGAAGGATTCCTACTGTCAAATACTTCAGAGTGTTTGGAAGAAAATGCTATATCGAAAGAGATGAAAATTTAGAAAAGTTTGATGCAAGATCTGATGAAGATATTTTCCTTGGATATTCTACTAGAAGTAAAACTTACCAGTGCTACAACAAGAGGCTAAGAAAGCTTGTTGAGAGTGCAACTGTCAAGGTTGATGAAGACCTACTAAAGAATTCAATGGTGATATATGGATATGAATTAGACGAGTCTTCTTGTAGAGAAGAAGAAAAACCTAAGGAAAAGGAAGTGAAGATTGAAGAGGAAGAATCTTCCGAAGGGTTCCTAAAACTCCTTAGTATGTGTAGAAGAATCATTCTGAAGAATAGATCATTGGTGATAAGAGCAAAGGTGTACTGCCAGAAGGAAAGCTACTAAAGAACAGGTAAATCTATGTTTACTTTATGAAGCTGAACCTAAAATAGTGATTGAAGCATGCAAGGATGAGTATTGGATCAAGGCTATGGAAGAAGAACTAATGCAGATTGAGAAGAATAGAACTTGGAAACTTATCCCAAGTCCAAAAAACAAGAATGTGATTGGAACTAAGTGGGTATTTCAGAACAAATTGAATGAGAGTGGAGAAGTGGTAAGAAACAAGGCAAGGCTTGTGTGTAAAGGTTACTCACAAGTAGAAGGAATAGATTTGAGGAGACATTTTCTCTGATGGCAAGAATCGAAGCTATCAGGATGTTTTTGGATTTTGCAGTGCATAAAGATTTCAAAGTTTATCAAATGGATGTGAAGTCTACTTTCTTGAATGGAGAATTGAAAGAAGTATGCATAGAACAACTAGAAGGATTTCAGTTATCAGATAAACTGGATATGGTCTATAGATTGAAGAAGACATTATATGGATTGAATCGAGCTCCCAAAGCTTGGTATGCAAGGTTAGACAGGTACTTGCTACAACACGGATTCAATAAATGTACCACATATAGCAATCTTTATTTCAAAGTTGAAAAAGATCAAATCTTGATTGTGGTAGTGCATGTTGATGACATAATTTTTGGAGGAAATGAAGCTATGTGTAAGAAATTTGTAAGAGAGATGTAGAAAGAATTTGAAATGTCAATGTTTGAAGAGATGAATTTCTTCCTTGGGCTACAAATCAATCAGACAGATAAAGGTATTTTCATTTCACAATCAAAGTATGTCAAGGAAATGTTAAAAAAGTTTGGAATGGAAGATTCTAAATTGGTATTTACCCCTATGGTTATTGTTTGCAAGCTGAGCAAGAATGATAAATCTCCGAAGGCTAATTAGAGAAAGTATAGATCAATGATTGGAGGACTACTATATCTAACTACTACTAGACTAGATATCATGCATGCAGTCTGTCTTGTGGCTAGATTTGAAGAAGATCCTAAAGAGTCACATGTTGCAATAGTGAAGAGGATATTGAGATACTTGAAGGTAACTCCAAATAATGGCTTGTGGTATCCAAAGGATACTGACTTTACTCTAGGTGCTTACACCGATGCAAATTGAGTTGGTTGTGTAGATGATAGGAAAAGTACAAGTGGTGGTGCATTCTTTCGTGGATGGATATTGGTGTCATGGCTAAACAAGAAACAATATTCAATGTCTTTATCTACTATGGAGGCATAATAAATACATTGCAGCAACATCTTGTTGTACACAAGTGTTGTGGATGAGGCAAACATTAAAGGATATCAAAGTGGTATATGATGAAACAATTTCTATGTTTTTTGATAATATGTAAGTGCTATCAATAGTTCAAAGAGTTCGGTAATGCATTCAAGGACAAAGCATATCTCAATCCAGTATCACTTTTTGAGAGAGAAGGTTATAGAGAATGAAGTGAAGCTTGAATATACTCCTACAAAGGATTAGGTTGCTGACATTTACTAAGGATCTTCCTAAGGATACTTTTGAGTATCTTCAGGAGAAATTGGGGTTATTGCCCCTCCTTCCTTGAACTAGATGCATAAGGAGATGCATCGGTCCAATGGATCTCAATATTCATTCTTTGGTCTAGACTGATGTTGGTGGCTACCTCTCTGGGGGAGTAGGTAGTGGCATTATTGGTTGTTGCAGTCAAGATGAGTGAGTGTTTTCATTGTGTAGTGGTTGTTGATTGATGCAGTATGGTGTGTACTCCTAAGGGGGGTATGTAGAGCAATAAAGGAAAGGAAGTTGCAAAGTAGTACAAGGTTGTTTGATATCAATGGGAGAGATGCAAATCAATTTCCCTTTTCCATTGATGTCAAAGGGGGAGAACGAGTCATGTGAAAATGAGGCGAGCTAGCTGACAAAGGGAGAGAGAGTAATGACTAAGTTGTGTAAGGGGGAGAAAAGAGATAATGAGTTGGTATGGAGTAGAGTATTGATGATCAAAACTATTGTGTTTGTTGTTGATGGTTTTTCATATCATGTGTTGTCATCAATGACAAAGGGGGAGATTGTTGCAAATATGTGAAGTTGGTGTTGTCATTGATGTCAACAAGCTTTGGTGTTGTCATTGGTTTCAACTATATGAGTTAGATATTGTTGCAAGAGTGTGAGAAGTTGGTATTGAGTTGATGTTGTCTTTGATGATACTTTGATTAGTTGCATTATGTTGTCATTAATAAGCTATTAGTATCAACCTCTAGTGTTGCTTTGATAAGCTTATGTCTATGGATGTATGGTTGAGTTGCTATGTTGTAGTTGGCTTGGTGGTGATGAGGTAGTGTTGAATATATTGAGGATATGTCTCTGGTGCTTGGTTTCCAAGTGCTTATAAGAAAATTTGAATAAAAAGAGGAAATTGTGTGTTGTAGTGGTGTTCTATGTTGCAGAGTAGCATTCTGGTTTGGCTCCACATTTCTTTTGTGTTGAAGATCTGGTTCTGTGGTTTGGATATGTTGATCAGAGGTGTTCAGAGGTGTTGCATCCAAAATTTGGTGTGCTAGATCATTGTGCAGAGGAAGTTGTGCTCTCTAGTGTGTGAATTGTGCATTGCAAAGGTGTTTGGGAGAAATTGTTTTGCTCCACATTTCTCCGCGGAGTGGTTTCAAATCTTGCAAATTTGAAAGGGTGTGGATAGTGTTTGTATCTTTCTTCAATTTAAGTTGTTCATGGCTTGGTGCTTTGAAAGTTGGTTTCTTGAGTAACAATGTGTGGAAAGTTGTTTGAGTGTACTAAGTGTGTACATTCTTTAGGTGAAATTTGTTGTGAAGGAATTTGTTGGATTTTAGGGTGTTTTTGGAATATTCTAGATTGTGTTCAAGCATGGTGTGTGGTCTGTGAGTCGTCTTTGGATTTGAGGAAGCATGCATTTAAATGTTAATGGTGTTTACACAGGTTTGACCGACCTTGGGTGTTTACACTAATTGTGGAGTTGCTTTAGTGTTTTTGGAAGTGTGGCATGGTGTGGCATGTGTAAGTGGATTTAATTCTAAGTTAATATGTTTTGTGGTTCGCCTTCATTTGTTTCCACCATGGGAATATTTTGGTGCCAACCTAATTTGAATTTGCATGATTGAGGTGCATAACTGACGTTGGAGAATGTTTTCAAGGTTGAAGGTGGTATAAATATGTGTTGAGTTGTTGAGGGATGATGAGATAGATGTGAATGATGCAAATTGCAGAGTTGTAAGGTACAAATTTATGAAATGCAGTGTGAGATTTCATGTGTTAGATTATTGGATGCAATGAGCAAAAGGTGTCTACAATGTTTAGTAAGGCTATGAAGGTGTTGGTGATGCAATGGTGGACTTTTCTATTGTATTGAGATGGATTTCTCATTGTAACACTCTTCTCTATCTTCTTTTATATTTTGGCAGTGAGCCTTTCTTTCTTTTGGCCAATGAGCCCTCTGATAGTGAACCCTTTGTAATCGGTATTGATATTACTTTATATTGTGAGCTAATCCTCACCATGGTTTTTCCCTTCTTGGGTTTTCTACGTAAATTTGGTGTTTCTTTGTGCATGGCATTGCTTTGGTTTTGTTAATGATTTCATGATAAATCATTCTAACAAATTAAGGGTTAATTGAATTAATCTAGATTTGAATGTTTGTGAGGGTTTTGAAGTTTTAAGGTACAACTGATTCACCCCCCCTCTTAGTTGTCTTGTGCATTCAACAAAGGTCACAAGAAAATAATAACATATAAATAGTGTATTTCAAGGGAAAAAGATGTCACTAAGTATTAAGAACCAGTAGAAATAGTTTGAGAGAAAGAGAAAAGGATTCATAGATCAATGCATAGTGTAAAATACAATTACAGATCAGAAGAATTTATGGGATCCACACCCAACTTGGAGATAAGAAATGAGGCAATAGGGTCTTGAAAACAAATCGTGAAGGATAACTAGATTAGTTATCACATTAAATATTCATTTAACAAGGACTGAGAACAAAACAATAAGAAGCACCAAAGACATTGGTGGCCTCACAATTCAAATGACATGAAAGAGATGGGTGGCTCACACATATGTTCAAAAAAGGTGTGTTAAATAGTATAGGTCACAAGGATAATTGGGAAATAAGACTAATGTAGGGTTCTTAACCTCAATCAACATGAGAAACAAGAAACCTTATCCCCCCAAAAATGTCATGAGGATCAAAATAGGGTGCTATGAAAAATGGACCTAGATATGATGCCCATAATGGATAGATGCATATGTATGTTATATTTTTGGGGCATGTGACACCACATTATAAAGAGCACTTGCAAAATGATTGCACTGATCGTATAGATAAAGTGATATATAGTGCTTCAAATTTTGTTTCATATGCTATGAATAAGTTATGTTTATTTTCTTGTAAGAATATAATATATGGCAATGAGAGTGCATTTCATTATGATGAACACTAATGTTTACATGATAATAATGAACAAAAATTAAGGGAGACAAATTCATACTATCACAAAATACAAATCCCCCTAAGGACCAAAGGTGGGCCATTATACATAGCAAATCTCAAGGAAAAACCAATTGATTAAGTTCTTAAGGGTAAAAAATCAAAATAAGCGAGGCAATAGGTATATTTTCTAAAACTTTATGTAATGAAGAAAGGACCAAACTATTTAGTAGATAGTTTTCCTTTATTCTTATATTCCTTATAAAAATAAACACCTTGTCACATGCCTTGAAGGGATGGTGGTGAAAATATTCTCAAATGATTGGTGTTGATGTTCTAAAATGAATAGTTGTGTTCCAAAGTGAGAAGTTCCACTTTTCCAATAACTCCAATTCTATTAAGAGAGAATTCCATTCTTCCTTGGTGATGAGTTTTTTCTAGATGGTTAACCCATAGGGATGGAAGGATAAACTCAAGGGAAAGAAAAAACTCTAATTCATAGTCTAAAGAAGGGGAGTTTATGTTCATATTAATTCCTTTAGCATTGTAGTAATAACAAAATTTAAATGGAATATAGGATTATTTGTTAGATTTATTCTCATTACCAACTTTGTTTTCTTCTTGATTATTTATAATTTTACCTCACACTTTTCCTTCTTCCAAGGGTAAGAGTTAAGTACTCCATCCCCAATAGTATTGCAACTATAATTAAATTGGTAGGAGGCCACACTTTGGAGCGACAAGGGTTGTATACCATCTAAAATTTAAAAGCTTGTAGTTGAAGACATTCATTATAGCATTTTTGTGGGAGGAAAATTTACATTTTAAATATTTGAAGGTTTTATGCTTTGAGCTAAAGTGAACACATTAAAATATTGGACACCACAAAAATAATAAATTCAAAGTTGGAATCATCCTTCCATTGTTGGTAGCCTAGTTACATCAAAGAACTAGACAAATTCTTCAAAAATGTATTGGAATTTAAAGATAGAATAAGACGTTAAAGTGAAATTTGGATCAAAACTTTGTCAAAAGAGGTAAGACAAATAGGTTAAAATGAAATTAGAGTATACTAATATTATCCAACCTAGTATGCCAGGTGTAGTGCACAAAAACTAGAATGATTTTTATGATGCAAATAGTAATGAGCTAGTTTTATATTTAAAGAAAAACCTTACTCAAACAATAATCAGCAAAATTAAATGACTAAAATAAACTATGATAATTAATATTTTTAATTTTTGAAATCTATCATCTAAAATAAAGTAATAGGATTTTCATTCCTACATATGCTACTACCCTAATGCAAGTTTATATATATAGATCTAAATAATATGTTTTAAATTTAAAAATATATCAAGTGAAACAAATTCATAAGACTTTTCATTCCTCGTATGCTAACACCCTAATGAAATTCTATATGTCTAAGGCAGTAGCATATATCCTTAAACCATTAATGATGTAAGATGACAAAAAGATCACGAGACCTCATCTTTTCTAAGAAAGTTCAAAAGCTACTAAAATAATTCTAGGCGCTCCAAGGAAAATTTAAAATATGTTAGGGAGAAAATTTTATTCCATCTATAATAGACTTTAGTAGCTCCTAAGTTAAACCTCTTTGACGAACTTAGAAAGTAATCCATTGAAATTTTTGAGTAGAAATATAAGAGCAAAGTGAAATTCAAGTAATGGATTGGGATCCAAGGGACAAAAAGTATAAACATGGTTAGACTAATTTTTGAGGATGTTCTAATATCATAAGGAGAGAAGGAAGTATTGGGTTGTGGAATTACAAAAAATTATGGTGGAGCAACACAAAATATCATATATTTCATATAATGGGTTGGATCCTAAAAATATCAGTAAATAATGGGAAAATGGACTCACTGACATGGCCTTAAGTGGTCTTAGTAGTCTCTTCTAGTTAGCAAAATATAGTCATTGGGGGGTTAGTCCACTAGATATTTATAATTCCTTGAATAAAGTATTGTGTTGATATAATCATTAAAAGTGTTATGTCATTATCAATTTCAAATAAATAAAACCTGCATGTGAGAATTTTATTATAGTGAAAATTGATGAAAGACAGTAACATACAATATGAACATCTAAGAATTGAATTTCTAGTATTTAAATTTGAGTCACTCTCTCTATAAATACATATTTTTCCATTATATCAAAAATTGTTAAATAACCAAATATTCTACCTACAAACACTTATATTTGATGCACACATCCAACCCATGATATTTCCATTCAACGCGATCTTAAATGTGAAATTTATTGTGTCTTAACGCCTTATGAATGCTAAATATATGTTTTTTAGGGCTACAAAGTGGGCCAATCAACCTAAAATTTTACTAGATTCAACTAAGGACTTGTAGACTCATTGAAAATGGATAAATATCCATTAACTCCATTAACTCCATTTTTTAAAAGAGAATATAAACTTTAACTAATTCAAATTTTAGTATCTAATGATCAATAAAGAAAGTTGGATATTGATCTATTTTTAATTAAATATTCTAAAATTGAAAATATTTTTTTCCATCTTATACAATAATATGATAAATATGAACATAAATTATATAGCTAAAATACATGATACCATACTTTATATTATTTTAACAATAATAACACCTTAAGAAACTACTTTTTATTGAAATATAAGATTATCTCAAGCCAAGGGAAGATAACTTGAAAATCTACATTGAAATGTTGTTTTCACATTCAATTAAGATATAATTTTGTAAAGGAAATAACACTCCTAAACTTAATCTTAGTTAATCCGATGAGATGCATATACATAAGTACGGATTAAACTATATTGATAATTGATAACTTTAGGTGTAATTATTGAACTTGATATTAAAGAACTAAATGTTAGGATATAAATGTGGAAGGTTAAAGATACTTGGATATGGATATTAAGGCAATGCATGATGTAAATTTAATCCTTGTTACAATTGATTAATAGAGTAGGATATTAGAACGCCTTAAGATTGTATGGTTAAACTCACTTATATTGTTTTGATATAGGAAAAAACAGATTTTGAAGGGACCCAGAACCCTTTAACAAAAAAGAGCAAGGCTGCAGAAAAGACGGCAAGCAACCAGTGAAAAAGACCAGCTCCAAAACAAGACCAATTAAGATTTACATTTAACATTTTTCTTGTGGGAGCGAAGAGTAATGTCGAAAGATGACCGAGAGGATTTATCTTTTTTGCCCTTAACTATGATCCAGCCATCTTCCACAAGCGTCGCCTTACTATGCCACGCCAGCTTGCTACTTTCATGAAGATGAAAGCCAGCAGCCAAAGTATTAGGGGTTACATCTTGATTCCTTTGCACGGTTAAAGACAATTTTCAAGAGCAACCAGATAGGGAAGCCAAAGCACGTTCCCCAGAAATGGCAGTCGACGAATCAATAGGGGTTGCCTTAGCAACCCCACCAATTGAGACGACCAGAGGGGGCGTCCCAAGACCCAGAGATTTAGAAGCAGCCACCTCACGAACTTTAGGGGTTTCAACAAGATGTTCTGTTTCAGCAACCCCACCAGAAGAGACATTCAAAGGGGATACCTCACGAACTTGTGATTCTGAGGCAAGCACCTCAAAAAAGCTCCTATGTTGATCAACATTATTTTCAACTGTATAATGCTATTGAGAGGCACCTTTCCACCACGAAGTTGAAGCATTTTTCTCGAAACCACATTGTGCAGCAGCGTGACCTGTTTTAAAACATCTTCTACAGCGGAAGGGAATCCCTTCATAGTCCAAGGATTGTTTCCAAGAACCCTTTGAAGTTTTAATTAAAATTTCAGCAGGCAGCCCTTTTGAAACATCCATTTCAACCAAAATTCGGGCGAAGGTGGAATGAAGTATGTCAGAAGTAGCAGCATCTACCAACAAGAAATAACCTAAGGCATCACCCACTTCTTCCAAAAGGGGGTCAAACCATAAGTGGAGGGGAAGGTAAGGCAGCCGAACCCAAATCGGGATCTTGCTAAAAGTTTCTGAAGCAGGGTTGAAATCAGCATGCCAAGGCTTAATCATCAACAAAAATTTATTCTCCCAGCTAAAAAAATTGTCACAAAGAATAATGTTTTTGTCCTGAGCATTGTCAAACTTAGCCACAAAAAATCCCTTAGCCATGGGGACAATAAATTTTTTACCAGAGATTAGAGGCGGCCATTCATTGGAAATCCAAGAATGCAGTTGAGGGAGATTGGGCCAAAAGCCCTTGAATCGACAAATCACTCCAGTCTCAGAGAGCTCAGAGACGTTCTCCTCTATTTCCACTTATGTCTCTGCCTTCAGATCCACTAAAACCGCATTGGAGACAAGGACGAACCCTCTAGTAGTTTCCCTTCCATTTCAGAGCCGCACAGAAGATTTGGCCATAGCCAAATGGTCGCCGCCCCTACAACGACCACCGCCAGGCCCCAAACCAGAAACTTTCGCTGTAAAAGCTCCTCCACAATCATTCTGGGAGCCATTCCTGCCATAAATGCCCATGCTAGTACCACCCTGCGACAGAGCACGAGACGCCGCCAGCGAAGGGTTTTCAAGAGAAGCTCGGGGCGCCGCCTACATAGGGTTTCCATGAGAAGCTCGGGATGCTATAATCGACTCAAAAATAAATTATTTAAAACTCACTTATATTGTTATACCAATTCACTTTAGTAATATTAAAGGAAGCACGCAAACAATATGTAAACTAAAAATATAAATGAGACACAAATGTATGTAGGAATGAATTATGGGAAATAACCCACCAACAAAAGGTTCATATTCATAAGAAATAACATCTAATATAGTAAGTCTCTCTTGTAAAGTATCTCAATATGTAGACAATCTATAAGACAATCTATAACCTCCATCTAGGTTTACCACACCTTCAACAACACACATCCAACCATCATCTAAGATAATCTTATTCCACCCATACCAATAATTGGATACAACTATTTACATGGAAATCCAACCATCTGTCTAATTCCCACATAATATAAAAATTCACACAACTAAAACACAAATGTACCATTATGCCAATATAATATATTTTATATCACACATGACTTCACTATATTGATAAAAATCATATATAATAATAAATGTTCACTCACACTTAGTTAAAGGTTGTTGAATAACTATACCTAAATCATGTACTAGCCTTCTTGCACTACAACCAAATATAAATTATGGCTTATATAGAAGAGACAAAAACCATGTTGATTTTAGCTATGTGTAGTACCTTTCAAAATTTCATCGAATATCTCCATGTAATGAGCCATAATTGCATGTACTCTAATGATACATCACATGTTCACTTGCACTATCATACACATTATATTGACTACTTAAAAGAAATATCAAGTTCTCCAAATGACTTGTAGTTGTAACAATAACAATATTAGACTTAGAAAAACCTCAATACTCAACTATAACATCTAAAAATCACCATAATTATATTTTTAGTTATTTACTAGTTTGGAATCAAACACTGCCAATATTAACAAAAATAAGTTCACCATCTTCTCTCACTAGGAAATCTCTATAGGTGAATAGTACAAGTAAGTTCTAATATTCTCACATGGGATATCCAATATAGGAGATTTTATAATATCCAATGAGAAGATAACCTCATGTAAGAAAAAGGGATAAAATAATTACATCCACACACCACAAAAAATGTAGTTCTTATAGGCATTATTAAATAATTGATATTATTTACTACTATCAATTTTATCCATCCAAAATTTCCTTTTCTCAACTATCTCCATAACAAAATGATACACATACATATTTAATTCTAGCACAATATATATGATTCTTATCTAGATAAATTACACTCTAAGTATCACAATTCATCACTACATGATTCTTAAAACCAATGATATTACCTAGTCTTAGTAACCACACAATTTCCTTGCAAGCATATGTGCAACCATGTACTTTAATTTAGTAGTAAAAAACAAAAATGGTTCCCACTCGCTTATTCAACTAACTATTCCTCCAAGTAGAGTATATAAATAACCACTTGTTGACCTCAACTTATTTAGATCTTTGGTCCTATCAAAACCAATAAACCCATTAACATTCAAAACCTTACCAACATCATTAGAACCATGGAAACATAAATAATAATCTAGAGTTCCTTTCGATAATTTGAAAACTCTTTTAACTCGAGTCTAATGTTATCTATTATATTTTAATATTAACCTACATATAATTACCATTACATGGGAAATGTTTGGCCTTGTACAAACGATTGAATACGTAATGTGTTTCTCTATAGAATCCATGCATAATTTTTTTGCCTAAAGTTCCTACTTTTAAAATTCAATAGTTAGGTCTAAATGACAACATAATTTTGAGCTTCCCATGATGGATGTCTTCATACATTGGTGGAAGCCTCTTTTTGTCCCTACTAGTACTTAGGATGCCTTCTCTCCATCTCAAAGACTATATTATTCTTCATTTTTGGTTAACCTTAAACATAGTCTCCATACTTCACTTAAAAATAAAAAATAATTTTCCAACATCTCAAACTTTAAGTTAACAAAAAATATCTTCCTACATGCACCAAAATATTATTTCAAGTTAAACATACTAAGTCACCAAGGTTTTCAAAATATGCACGAAAATAATTTCCTCCTCGGAAATGATGCCAACTATTAGTTCCCAAAACTATTAGTCCATAATCCTAAAATGTGATTTTACCCTCAAAGTTAAGCGCTACCATTTGTGAGTGCAAACAAGGGTTTATCAATAGACTACGAAGGGTTCAAGGCTAATTAATGAGAGTGGGTAGTATCTCTTGCACTCTGGGCTCACCTAGACCCAAGAGGATGTTCCTACAAGTAATCCTAAACAAGGTTGTTATTATAATTGAAGATACACTTTGATAAATTGATTACAGTAGTACCCAAATATAAGTTTTGATCCTAAATTTTTTCACTAGACCAAACTAACCTACTTCTATGACCTCTATTATTCTCATGCATACATGTAAGAAATATTAATTCAATAGACCTAATGGATATAAAATCCAATAGTTTCTAAATTTAACCATTAAAGTAATATTCAGGTGTATTTTGTGGAGATTTTTCTTTATCCATTTTCCATTTGGTATAACTACTAAGTAATGAGTGATGATGGAAGGATTTAATATTATCATGTGTGTGTAGGACCAAGTGAACAAATCAAAATATTCTAAGAGATCCTTATGAACCTATTGTTCTTATGAGTCCATGCTACTAGCAGTTTATGTGAACTTTTGATCCTGTTCAATGTCTAGGTTTATGTCGATGGCATATTTTCCTAAGAGAGTTGATATATCCTATAACCACTATGGATTAAGGGGAAGGTAGATTTATTCATCAAATGGTGCATCATTTGAGACATGAATGGGTACCTAAATTTGTCTTTTTTATTTCTTATGATTTTGTCTAGTATGTGGAGAAAGGGACTTTGTTTGTTCCCCAACATATGTTGAATTATGAAGATCAACATCAAAGCCTTCTTGTGGTGTTCTAGAGAAAGATGATCACTAGCACCAAGAAGTTTGAGGAGGGCCTCATCATTTTGTACTTCATCTAATGATATGTGGTGATGTTGGTTCTATTCAATTAGGTTAGGATGTTTCACTTTTCAAGATTATGATAAAACAAAATTATCTAGAAAGAGGTTGGTATCAACAATATTTTCATAAGGATCATAATGAATACTAATTTTAACATGATTAACATCAAATGAAGTGTCACCAATATTTTTTAAAGAATCACTGAAGTTATCGAGATATTCATCCCAAGGTATATACCCTAATCCCTACTTAGTTGTAGTCTATGAAAAGTGGATAGGTTTTAGGATTCCTTGTTCATGTGCCCTTAGGCCTTTACCTTTATAATTCATATTATTATAGATTTTACTATAATAATTATTCTTGAAATAGGTAGCATTCTCTTCTTCAATGTTAAATCATGACACATATGAGGATTCATTTTTTTATGAAAAATTAAACTATGTTTGATGAAAGTTATGGAGTCATTTCAAGGTTCCTCACTTCTACTTCTATTTCATGTTAGTACAACCATAATATTTAGGAGAAAATGGAAGGCCTCCTAAATTTCATTCTCACCCCACCCTTAATTGACGATCTTGGCCTTAGTAGAAGGAGGATGGGTTGATGAGGTGGATGTTATATCTTTGGGATCAATATATGAGGAATTTGGTTAGGATGACGACTTTGCAACTATAGGGATGGGACAATAATTCAATTTGCGGCACCATCCTTCCAACATTTTTTATTACTAAAAGTTTTGATTTTTTTCTATAATGACTTCAACACCTGTGTCACATAATTTGATACATTGATTGAATATGGATGGAATGGCATGCATGGTATGTATCCATGGGAATCCAAGGAGGATATTAAATGGAAGGTCAAAATTGACAAATTGAAAGAGTGTTATAGTCAATAGGTCAAAACTAGAGAGGAAGACTAATGGTGTCAAAGGTCTCCATTTTTTTCATTTTCATAGGATTTTATTATGATTATATGGGTTGCAAAGCCTCTTCTTTGTATCCCAAGAGTTTAACAAGCTGCAAGGTACAAAGGTTTACTCTAGAGCTATTATCTATAAGTACCCATTTGATTTTATGTTTGTCAATGAAATCCTCAATATGAAGTGAATGATTATGGAGGGGTTTAAGATATTCCATATCTTCAAGACTAAAGGCGATATGGTGATCAAAAGTAAAGCGTGTGATGAGTTCCTTGAAATGGGAGGGATCGATGTTGTTTGGAACCTTCAACTTTCAATACTTTATCCAATATGTATTGGTGATGATATAATGATTTGAGAAGATCCAATATGGAAATATTTTCTTGAGTATTCTCAATTTAAATTATAATATCATATGTGTTTGAGGGAGTAGGTGGACGGGTTCCTAATTTGGTGATCATGCCTCACTGTGTTGTTGTGGTACAAGTATTTTATTTTGGTTGTGTTTATGTGTGATGGGAAGTGCTTAATGTATCCCATGATAGAATCATAGTCATGAGAGGATTTGTGGGAGGGTAAATTATAAGTGTATTTATCTCATCCTAAGTTTTTTTTAGTAGATGCTTGAACCTCATCATGCTTTGAAAAGGGGTTCTGGTATATGCCCAGGTCTATGTTAGGTGAAGACGATGGTGCCTTTTGACTTTAATTTTACCTCAGTATATCAAATATTGGATGTAATATTTAGGTTTCATGAATTTATTAGTCATATTATATTTGATTCAACTTTATTCATAATATTCATGATCTTTATACCAAATGGGCTTTTCTTTGTCATCGTTAAAAAAATTAAGAAGATGAAAGTAAAGCCCAGATTCTGCTAGTATTTATAATTTAAAAAATAATAATAATTCACAAATTCAATTAGAACTTTTGTAAAACTAAACACCAAAACAAAAGAATAAGTGCAGCCCCACTTACATTGAATCTTGAAGAAGTGCATAGCATTAGGTTAAATGATTGAATAGATGAATAGTGCCTTCTGCCCCTCCCCCCAACCTCTCTCGTCTTCGTCTTCCATATAATTCTTTGACCTAACAAACCAACAAGTCCATCCACAAGGATTGGATCGGAGATCGAACCAGCCAATGGCCAGAGCTGAGCCATTGCTCTTACGCACCCACCCTCTTCCTTGAGCCATCACCCATTTCTATAAACCAAACAGACTGCAAGGTCTGTGTTTAGGGCATTCATGGATAACACAAATAAATGTCTCTGAGTTTTCCACACAATGCCCAGAACTGGCTTCAAAATAATCGTGGCCACTGATCAAATAATATGCACCTCTGTAGCATTGACAATTAACTCGGTTGGGTAATTTTAGCTTCTTTATCCAACAACTCTTGAAGTTTTGTCCATTGTTCTGTGTCTTGACTCTTCCATTTCTTGAAAAGATTATTAATAATTGAACTGCAAGAGGATAACTCTGGAGTGATGCCCTTAGCTAACAAAGTAAGAATTACAGACTTTGCCTCATCAAGCATGGAAGCTTTTACAAGACAAGTTACCAAAGTCTGCACAGTCGCCTTGTCAGGGTCACAGCTCACTTTAAACATTTCATGAAAAAGACTGACAGCTTCGGCCATCCGTCCCTTCATACAATGCCCATATATCAGAATAGTGTAAGTAACTTTATCAGGGGCACACCCTCTATCTCTATCTCGCATTTCTTCAAAAATTTGATTTGCTTGTTCAACATTCCCTACTTTGCAAAAACCATCAATAACCATATTATATATAAAACTCTTGCCAACTCTCCTTTCTTTCATCTGTTTCAAGAGATTATGAGCCTCGCTTAACCTATTCTTCTTGCAAAGCCCATTGATCATTACCGAATAAGTATACACATTAGCAGCCATGCCCCGCTCACTCATCTCATTTAAAAGCATAATAGCATCATCCGTCTTCGCAGCCTTACAGTAACCATCAATCATACTGGTATAAGTAACAACATCCCTGTTCTCCATTTTCCGGAACATCGAATAGGCATCATCAATATTACCCTCTTTGCAAAAACCATCAACAAGAACATTATGAGTCACCAAATTCGGTCTGACTTCACATTGGATCATCTCAGCGAAAACCATCTTAGCCTCATCCAGCATCCCCTGTTTACAAAACCCTCGAATAACAACAGTATATGAATACACATTAGGCCTACAATGCTTCAAATTCTGCATCTCCCTCAAAAGTCTATACCCTTCATCAACCCTATTAGCCCTACAGAGCCCACTTACAATCGTATTCACTGTCACATCATTAGGATTACATCTGTAACTCTTCATCATGTCTAAAACCTTAAGACACTTCGTCACATGCCCAACACTACAGAACCCCTTCACCAGCATATTAAAAGAATAAGAATCTGGGCTCACATTTTTGCAAAGTTGATATTTGAAAAACACTAGGGCCTTGTCAATGGAGCCTTTGTCAATCAAAAAATTCAAAACCTCATTGTAACAAACCAAGGAAAGACTGCACTTAAAATCCGGGGCTTTCCCAAAAAGTTCCAGGGCTTGGTCGATCTTACCGTCGCTCGCGAGGCTCGTGACCACTGTCATAAAAGTCTTGCAGGAGATTGTGTGGCCGTCATTCTTCATGTCTTCCAGAAGCTCCCTCGCAGATTCGGTAAACCCCGCGCGGCGCAGGATTGAAATGAGGTGGTCATATGTGTCGGCGGTGTGCTTAAACTTTAGGGTTTTTTTCGTAAATCTGAAGAAGTTTAGCCCTGATTCTGCATCGTTTAAGCGCGTAATCACATTCAGTGCATGTTCGGGCGTTAGGGTTGGTGTTAGGCGCTTCAGGGCAGATTCTGTGTCGGGTCTCCAGGTTGGCAATTTTTCTTGTTTCAACAGGTTGCATATTGATTCCACCACATTCGAAACTGTGCTGCTGTTGCTTTCTAGGCTTTCGGCTTCCTCAGGTCGTGGGTTCGAGCCGCAGAAAGGCGAAAAGGTGTGCCGTGCAGCTGCAATTTGTTTCGAAGCAGAGAAACTAACGGATAGAAACTGAAGAGAGGATGAACAGAAGAGCTTCAAAATTTCATACCGGTAAATACCCTTCACAGTAAACGCCATGAGTATTCTGAAAATGAAGTAGCTTTCAGGAACTGTGTTTCATCTTCATATAAGATATAAACTAGCTATCGCACCTTGGCGTGCAATGGGTACGCCGAAGTGGTGTGGAAGGTCAATTAGGCAAAATTTAGGTATATTGTTTCCATAGTGCATGAAATAAATAGATCAAAATTTTCTCTAATTAATAGATATTATAGTTAAATTAATATAATATTATTATAATATTTTATATATATATATATATATATATATAATAAAATGATTATAATTATTATATATGTGTTATTTTAAAATATATAATATTAAAATTCTAGTTATTAATATATATAATATACTTATATTTAATATATTAAGTAATAGTATATACTATATTATATAATAGAATATAATATGGTGACTTTAATCATATTATATTATAGTATATATATGATAATAATTTATATATATAACAATTATATAAATTATTGTAATGTTATATTTTAATTATTATTTGATAATAATAACTATGTTATTGATAATAATATTATTATGTTATTATAATATATTAACATTATATATAATTATATAGTCATATGTATAACAAGTTCATTTCAAAGTTGTTATTGTTTATCTAAAAACTATCCTATATAAATATTATTTAAACGTTATATCTAAGGTTTTAGTTCCTTCCTACGAGATATTGCAGCCTCCATTTCATCAATTTCATAACACAATAGTATTGGATTTTGCCAAGTGTTTGCGAATATGTCCTAATTTGAGGGGCATTTAGCTATTTACATGATTATTTGAGAGAACCCTTTTGTAAAACATGTAAAATTGACGAGGAGGAAGTTCAAACATTTTATTTCATGTAAAAAATATAGATTTCAAAGCCCAATGTGTAGATTCAACCTTTAGGCTTATACATACGATCCTAATTGATGGTATTTCATAATTTGAATTATATCATGCATAACACAAACATGTTATAAAATGTGTGCATATTATATTAAATTCACCCATACATGCATAATGCCCCCCATGATGATAACTATTACGAACCCCAATTCAACGTCAGTTGACTACTGTTGTAGAACATGCATTCTACTTCAAATTCGAGGGCAATGTACTCTTCTTGGATTTCATTTACTCGTATGAGTCATGAGGTTTGTTGTATTTTGGTCTTGGATACTCTTGTTGTATTTCTCAAATGTGGACTATTCCACATGAGGAGAATTGAATCTTGAAGGGATGTCCAAGTAGTTCAAACTATTTCTACCCTATCCTGAAGAAATTTCTATCATCCACTTTTAGACTACATGCATTAGATCATAAGACATCCCTCTAAATTTGAGAATTTAGAGATGGAAAGTAAAAAATTTAATGTATATCTAAATGCAAATATATCTATAATTAATATTTCAACTATTAATCTTCGCTAAGACTCTAAAAATGAGGACTAGAACTTCATATGTTAAATTATATAAATGAAGTTAAATTTAAATTATATATATATATATAGTTGGAAGATGTATGTAGGGATATGCTACTAAATGTTCTTGAAAATTGTTCACCTATTTGTAAGAAATTATTGCCTTGTGTAAATGAATGCCTTAGGACATAGTAATTTTTAGGGAAGAATTGACTCTCTTTTATTAAAAACCTTTGTTGGAAAATTTTAAAAATGATGAACAATCATTGAACATAATAAGAAAGCATACAATATCTCTTAGATGATGGTTGAATTTTTTTTAGGAACTAATACCTTATGGTGATGTTATAATTCTATTATGTTAATGTTTACCTACGTTTTCCTACACGATTTCAAATGAACAAGTGATATCTATTAATACAATAATCTAGAATAGAAATACACATAAGCATGCACTAGGTTGTCTCATAATGACTTCTAGGAAAAGGGAAATAAAATATAAATTTGAATTTTATGTTTTCTATCTCTATATAATGAAATAATAGGAATTTATACTCCAATAGATCTAAACAAATGTGATGAATAATAAATCTAGGGATAAGTGTTGATGGAGACTTGATGAAATAATGACACAAATTGATTTCTTAGAAAATAATAAATTGAAGAAGAGATACCTACTCTTAAGAGTTGGCCTCTTAGCTATCATATTCTAATCACGAGTTTAAGTTCATCCTACTAGGTTGATATATTCTATACGTTTAGGTTTTAAATATGGTATTTATGATTTGTTGAGCCAAAACTTTCAAAAATAACACTTTGATTATAATTTTGTGTATCATATATTTATTAAGAAAAAATGATATGTTTATTATGTACCTTGAATTCCTGCTCAAATATGTCAACTTTTTCTTTGGTTAATGTACCAATCAATTACAATTAGTGAGGTTGTTACATTACTTATAGTTAGAAAAATCATCTGCTTGATTATAACTATGTAGTAATGCTCCCTTCTACAACTGAATTAAATTCTAAGTAAGATATATTGTCATAATACAGGTCTCTAATTTTTTATCCATTTATCTTCTCATGAATTCCAAAAAAATATTGTAAGATTTTGTCTTACATTCTCTTTGGATCCATCTCTATTTATTTTGCATGTGAGTCTTAGTGACACATTTGTATAATTTATTACTAGATTGTGTAAGCAATATCTTGTTTCCATGCTTTTCTACCCTCATTTTTTATAGATTGTGTGCTTGTCTTCATATTCTATATAATCATGATTTTCTTGATTAAAAAAATTCCATGGAGTTAAATACAAAACTTTGATATTTTTTAATGTTTGCATCCATTACTTTTTTTTTAAAAGCATTAAGCTTACTAACTGGTAAGATTGGCCATAAATAAAAAATTTCAAAATGTAACCATAAATATTTGGTAGACATCTATTTTTTACCTCAAAAAATTTATTATATTTGAGAGTAAAGTAATTTTAAAGTGACATTTTTCATAAATGTATTCATGAACTCAAAGTTGTATAGAATTTTTATCCTTAGGTAAATTAATTCTGAAAATTAATCCTTCTTCATGATATCCCCTTCAATACAATTAATTCTTCACATAATTTGATAATATCAAATCTATTTTCAATAAAAATTTCACCTCTTGTAATTTAAAACAAAATGTTGCAAATGATAAAATTTCATAAACAAATTCTTACAATTTAATGTATTTTTCAATCATATAACATTTCAAATTAAAAACAAACATAAATATATTCCACACAACAAAATCACTTATGACATTTCCTAAAATATTAAATACTTATCACATATCCTAAAATATCAAATTATATAAAGGACAAGCAAAGAAATGCAAAGATATATAACCTTTGCTACTTTTACCCTAACATAGTCAATAGGAATCGAGGCATTTATGCACATTTACTTATAACTCCTTTATGTTAGTGTATAAGAGCGAATTTGCACCCTAGGCGCAATTCCCCTTTTTTCCTTTATACACTTTAGAAAACCAAAGTCGGAGGCTTAAATTTACTTAAGCCCGCTGTTGGCGGTCCACGTGGAGCCTATTTTGTGTGTTGGTGGAGGCGTTTCTGTCTGGGACGCCTGTGCAGTGTGTAGACGTCCACGTGGCGCACTTACGTCCCTTGCAGATTCCTACAGCTGAGCCAGCAGAGGCATTACTCTTCTCATTGGCAGTGAAGTTGTAACGCCTCCTTCGGTCAACCAACCTGAATATAGTCATTTTTCACCCTCATTCCTTCATATTCACTCTCCCATTTTGTATTCCATCTCTTGATCACATCAAGATGCCATTCCTACACTCACACATTCACCCTCAAGCTCACTCTCACTCATTTTCAAGCATTCCAAGCATTCCAAGCATTCCATTGCAGCAACATCACACTCCATCAACTCGGTAGAGCACGTTTGGGACCATGCCATTTGCAGTAGAGGCTTGAGTTCCTCTCATTTCTCCCCCAAGTAGCCTTGAGTGCTCTTGGTGGAGGTGGTAAGCTTCCCTCTCCTCTCCACTATCATTTGGTGAATAGCATAGTACTGCATTGTAGTGTTTGTGTTTTCATTACATTGCTTCTTTATCTAATTCCTTTGGTTTTTTGTGGAGGTGGAAACACCTAAACATGGGTCTGACTGAGGCAGGCCCCTATACAACCCCCCCAACATTTTCTCTCTTGATGTGTTTGGGTGGACGCACTTTGTGGAGCTAGCTGGTGAATAGGCTCTTCTACAAGATCGCCTTCGTCACCTTAGCTTTGGTATATCTACTTTATCACCTCCGTTTGTACTTCTCATATTTTATAGTGTCATTTTGTTCTCTTAGAAGCTGTTAAGCTAGGTCGTTAGTCATTTTAACGAGTTCAACCCGTCTTTACTGTGTTTTGACCATATGGACTACAAAGCACTTTCGAGATGCCAGTGTATTGCGTTGTCATCCAAAGTCCACACTGACGTCCTCAGGTAGAGAGATCCCTGAGGTGCAAAGTTGGACCTAAAAACTGACTTGCCTAGCCCCATCTTAAAACTCGGGATTATAGAGTGGTTGTAGGGTTCCATAATCCTCACCATTCACACCCTCATACCTTAAACACTACACTTAGCTAAGGTAAGTTAGGGTAGCCTCTCGTGTCTTGACCCTCCATGACCTAGGGTCTTGCACGCGGTGGTACCCCTCCCTTACATTTTTGGTGAACTCGACGTGAACCATCGTTTGTTCATCTGTCGGTGTTGAGGCTTCCCTTGGTTGCTTCGCGATTGTTGTGTTCTCGAGCATTGTGAAGGTTTATGAGCATCACAACCCAGTCCACAACTTTTGGGCATATAGTAAGGAGAAGTGTACGATACCTCCCGATGGATAGAACAAAGGTCTTGCTTGGTCTCTTCTATGGTCTCACCATTAGTTTGGCTGCGCAGGAGCAGTTATCAAGGAATGAGATGGGATTTTTTGACGAAACCGATCACTTTCCCAATCCTCTTGCGTATCCCATGCCATCATCGATGGATGAGCATGAGGCCATTCAAATCCCTATTGAATATGTGTTCACCCTTACAAGGGGGTTGGGCGACCTCAAAAATCATTTGGAAAGAAATCTGAAGATAACTAGGGCTGCTCGGGTTATTAGTGAACTAAAACATATGATGGATAAAGATCAAACAAGCATAGAGCTTCTAAGTAGTCTCTTTGGTATTGTCAAAGCGTACGCCCCTTCGAGCAACCCTACCTTCGCCCAAGGAGTCACCTTTGAAGAACATGAGAGAAACTAGGAGTATCAATGCCTCCCATCTCTGTCTACATGGCCAATGTGGTCCCTTCCATTAGTATCCCTTCCATCCCTAATCAATTGAAAACTATCAAGGTGAATAAGGTCTCGTTGGGCTTTAGCTTTACCCCTTCTATCACCTTTGGTGGTGGGGGTCTTGGCAGAATAGGTGGTGGAGGCTTTGGTAGTGGTGGTGGCTTCGGTAACAGAGGTGGTGTTGGCTCCGATGGTGGCCCTACTGGTGGCAATGGCTCTGGTAGTGGCTCCAGCGTAAGTCATACTAGTGGTGGACTTGGAGGAGGTTCCTCTAGCCCTTTATCTGCCAACGACCCTATTTTGAATACTCTACTTCAGAATATGGGTAAGATGCAAAGTCAATTAGTGAGCCTTTCCCAAGCCTCTGCCCAACCTATCTTCCATCCTTTCTTCCAACATAGCCCGTTGTTAGTTGCCATCTTGAACACTCCCTTCCTTTAGGGAATGGAGATTCCAAAATTCAAAAATTTTGGTGGTAAGGGGGATCCTCAAATACACGTGTCTATCTTTAATGCCCTCTGCACTGACTTATTCCATCATGACACCTTGATGGCTAAACTATTTCCCTAATCTCTCAAGGACACAACACTCAAGTGGTACTGTTCCTTGCCTGATAATTCTATTTTCTCATTCGATCAACTTGTTAATCAATTCCTTAAACAATTCCAAGCAAACATCGAGCCGAAGATGACCTTCTCGAATCTTGTCCAATGTAAGCAAGGAGACAATGAGAAAATTACTGATTTTATAGCACGTTATCAAGCGCTTCTTTCACAAATCTTGTATCAGCTGCCCAATTCTGACATGCAAAAGGTGTTCATAGGGAACTTACAAAGGCCCTGGCAAGAGAAGTTTTCCCTTATGAAATATCCTTCTTTCGCACATTTGTGTGCAACCTTATGAGAATACCAACAGACGGTTGTTCAGTTCAGGGGATCTTCCTCGTGCTCCTATTCTGAAGGGAAATCCATCATATCAATCTCTAGAAAGGGTAAAGCCATTGCAAATGTAGTAGCCGTTGTTGATGACAACAGCGTCAAATGCAACTGGAAATTCACGAAGTTGTCTGAATCTTACACATTCATCTTACAAAAGCTGTTGAAGGAGAAGATCATAACTTTGACACCCCCTAAGCCTATTAGGGAACCCTACCCTAATTGGTACGATGGGAGTGCTTACTGTTAGTACCATCGCGTTAACAAACACAATACCAAACGTTGTATGTGGTTGTATCATGAGATACAAGACCACATCAAGGACGGTAGCATTCATCTCAATGGGAACAAACAAAACACTAACAAATCAGTGGCGAAAGCTAACAGTGAATTGCAGATATACACGGACCGATTTCTGTCACATTCTTCCAACATGATTATTAATCCCACTAATTCTATTCCTCAACCTAAGGCCTATGTAAACATGGTCATAGTGACTTCTATTGTTCCACCTGCACCTAGTTCACCGGATATTACATTTATAGCACAAGATCTACCCTTAAACAACAAGCCTTTACCTCTTTACATTCCTGCTCGCATCAATGGTACCATTGTGATGGGAGTCTTGATAAACCCCGCAAGTCGTGTGAATATTTTTACAGAAGAAACATTTGTATTGAACTCATTGCAAAAAGAAAAGTATGGAGAGACAAAATCTACCATTCGTACCCACGATGGTATGAGTCTTAAACCTTATGGCTTGAGTAAAGCTAGGCATTCCTTGGTTGGCTTCCATGAATGGGGTCACATCCGTTATTCATAAGTGTCTAAATTTTTCCTGCGAGGGTGTCGTGCATGATACCGGATATCATCCTTTGGTATCTCATGGCGGGTATTCACTAGATCACTTTTGGCCCTCCCCGATTGGTCAGCTTCCTCCGAGAACGAACCTACTTTACAAGAACTATGTAAACTAGGGGCAAAGGGGAGTCAAAGCTGACCCTTCATGCAACAAAAAAATTGGTCGCCTCCTCTTCCCAAGACGAGAAGGAGTCCACACTCATGACTACTCCTTCTCCAAGAGAGAAAGAGAAGCCCACGCCGACCCCTTCTCCTCCCTGCAAAGGTAAAAGAAGCCTATACCGTCTGCTCCCCTTTCCCCGAAGAAAGAGGAGAAGCCCATAATGGCTTCCTCTCCTCCTTGTGAAGGTAAAGGGAAAATGACCTTTTTCCCGGATTGCCCCATCCTCTCCCCTTTCCTGGGAAGAGTATTGGATGAGCAAGTCCAATGGCTACCCTCTGAGTCTGATGATTCCTCTTGGCGTAGGCCCAAGATTAGAATCATGGACCTTCCTAATGAATATATAGGACATGGTACTACTTATACGACAGAAAGAAAGGTTCTCATAGAGAATTTGATCCACAGCCTCCTACCACTCCTACTCCTAAGGCAGTGAGCAAAAAGAGGCCCGCTACTGAGGCTCTCGAATTGACTCCTCCTGTTGCTCCTCACCTTGCTCCCCCTGCTCTTGTATAGGAACTCATTCCTCCCCCTGAAACGGCCATAGTGGATGTTCCTATGGTCAAGTAGAAACCTCCTGTCCCTTCGCAAGCTCCAGCTCCTAACTTCAAGAGCCGTAGAAATCGCCTTGCACGTGAGCGCAAGCATCGACGAAAGGCTCTCTTGGATGAGTAGGCCGCCTCACAACAGAAGGAGGAAGAAATGGCTGCTCCTATTTCAGAACCTCATGTCGCTTCTCCTTCCTCCCTTCTTGTTGTTTCTCTTCAACCTAATTCGCTACCAGCTTCCATTGCGAGCACAAATGCACCTAACCCTAAATGGGTACAGGTGTTTATCGCTCCTTCAGCGGAGCTGCCTTTGCTGATGTCTGTCCTAGATATTCCACCCTTGCCTAAGCCCATGGACATGGTTAACACTTTAGTCATGTCCACTGCAGTTCTAACCTCCTCTTCCTCTGCACCCCTAGCTTCATCTGTGGGGAGTTCATCTCCTCCCACGAGGAAACAGGTAGAGGTTGGTCCTTTCAGAAAATAAGGACATAAGAGGAGTCCACCTTCTTCACAAGGTGGCCCCGTAATGACTTGTTATGTCCTTGTGATAGAACCAGTCCCAGCTTCCCCTGAGTTCATCACCGCTCTCGAGTCATTCAGCGAGCTTAATGGTGAATCTTAGGCACAACCTACACCATCCACTGAGGATAAGCATGATGCTCCTACGGGATGCATGTTTAATTCTATGGATGACGTGTCGGCCTTGTCGGGGATCTTCAAAAAATCATTGACTTTGACTCCATAGGAGCTCAATGGAGAGGACCTTGAGGGGCCCTCTTTCTTGGCCCTTGTTGTGGGAGGGTCGAACGCTCCTCCTCTTAACATTCCAACCTTGCAGGCTCATCCTCCTTCCCCTTATGAGGATCTAGATTGGGAAGCGAATGACCTATTGGATGATCAGTGTTAGGAGGAGGTCCCCTTTTCTTGATCTTGTGTGTGTGTGTGTTTTGTGATGTGTTCCCCCGTACTCGTGCTATGTGTGCCTAGATGACCCTTGTCACCCCTATTGGTGCTTGGATACAGCCGTGGTTTGTGTGTCGTAAACCATCTTCTATTTGTACCATCATTCTTCCATGTTTGTGATTGATTTTCGATAAATTGGGGACAATGCAAAGCATTGGGAGCATTTAGGCTTCCCTTCCATGTTGACCCAATTTTTTATTTTTGCTTTGTTTTCTGTGCATTCTTCTTGATTTGGTTGGGGATTGATGATCTTTCACCTTGCATTGCGGTTACCTATTACTATATGAGTTTGGACAGATCTGACCCCACTAAACCAAATCCCCCTGTGTCCTTTATTTGCATTTTTTGCTTACTCTTTATCTTTCTCTCTTCTTTGCTTGAGTTTTCCCTCCAATGTGTGACAACGCTCCTCTTTAACACTTCAATTTTCAAAAAATGAATTCATTTCCAACAAATCTTTTCTTGAAAGTCTTCACAAACTTTTCCTTATAATCACATTTTCAACTTGGGACCCTAACAAAACATGTTTCCTTCATCATGGGTTCGTAAAGAAAGGACTTGAAGACCTTCCTCCGAAGTGGGACTTCCCCTCGCATGGGGGCATGACCTTCCTTTAGAATCCATTGATGAAGTGAACATCTTTCGAAAGGATCCCTTGATGACAATCACTCTAAGGAAAACAATTGCTTTTGAATTGCATGTCCCTTGAGCGGACCCCCCTTTCTTCTTCACGACAAGTTCCCTAGGGACCCTTTCTTCAAAAGCCTTTATGACGAATGGACCTTTTCACATCTAGCCTAGGGGCAGCCCTAGTAGGCCCATTCCATTTGCCCTTCCGCATCTAGCTTGGGGGTAGCCTGACTAGACCTCACTTTTCAAATTGCGTGTCCCTTGAGTGGACCCCTCTCCTTTTGAAGGGTTCCTAAGGGACCCCTTTCAAAGTTTTACAATCTATGTGACCGATCACTTTTAGAAATGTTCTATCTGTGGGTAGACATGTCGCCTCTTTAGACACATTCTATCTGTGGGTAGATGTGTCACTGCTTTAGACATGCTCTATCTGCTGGTAGACGTGTCACCGCTTTAGACACACTCTATCTGCGGGTAGACATGTTGCCGCTTTAGACACACTCTATCTACGAGTAGACATGTCACTTTAAACACACTCTATCTACGGGTAGACGTGTCACCGCTTCAGACATGCTCTATCTGCGGGTAGACATGTCGCTGCTTACTAACTCTATGGATTTCACTTCCTTGGGGCATCCTCCATGTGAGAGATCTTGGGGGTTTGCCTCCTTGCAGGTCCGCGGGCTTGTAAGGTGCTTTATTCCAACTTCATAGTTTTGAGTAGCTATGGAGCCCTTCACATCTCCTGCACCTTCAGGTACGCTAGACTGAGTACTACTTCCTCGATGGTTTAGGTATACTTTTTTAACCCTACTCTCTTCTTGATCTACTTTACCAAGCACTCATCAGTACTCATGCTCGCTAAAGTGGGGGAAAAATGTATAAGAGTGAATTTTCACCCTAGGCACAATTCCCCTTTTTGAATTAATACACTTTAGAAAACCAAAGTTGGAGGCTTAAATTTACTTAAGCACATTGTTGGAGGTCCACGTGGAGACTATTTTGTGTGTCAGTGGAGACGTTTCTATCTGGGACACCCGCGCGGTGCACAGACGTCCACGTGGCGCACTTACGTCCCTAGCAGATTCTTGCAGATGAGCCAACAGAGGCATTACTCTTCCCATTGGTAGTGAAGTTGTAACGCCTCCTTCAGTCGATCGACCCAAATATGGTCATTTTTCATCCTCATTCCTTCATATTCACTCTCCCATTTTGCATTCCAACTCTCGATCACATCAAGCTGCCATTGCTACACTCACACATTCACCCTCAAGCTCACTCTCACTCATTTCCAAGCATTCCAAGCATTCCATTGCAAAAACATCACACTCCATCAACTCGGTAGAGCACGTTTGGGACCATGCCATTCGCAGAAGAGGATTGAGTTCCTCTCATTTCTCCCCCATTTAGCCTTGAGTGCTCTTGGTGGAGGTGGTAAGCTTCCCTCTCCTCTCCTCTATCATTTGGTGAATAACATAGTACTGCATTGTAGTGTTTTTGTTTTCATTACTTTGCTTCTTTATCTAGTTCCTTTGGTTGTTTGTGGAGGTGGAAACACCTAAACGGGGGTTTGACTGAGGTAGGCCCCTATACAGTCCCCCCCAACATTTCCTCTCTTGCTTTGTGTAGGTGGACACACTTTGTGGAGCTAGCTGGCGAATAGGCTCTTCTACGAGATCGTCTTCGTCACCTTAGCTTTGGTATATCTACTTTATCACCTTTGTTTGTACTTCTCATATTTTATAGTGTTGTTTTGTTCTCTTAGAAGCTATTAAGCTAGGCCATTAGTCATTTTAATGAGTTCAACCTAGTCTCTATTGTGTTTTGACCGTTCGGACTACAACGTACTTTCAAGACACCAGTGCGCCATGTTGTCATCCAAAGTCTGCACTGACGTCCTCAGGCAGAGAGCTCCCTAAGGTGTAGAGTTGGACCTAAAAATTGACTAGCCTAGCCCCATCTTAAAACTCAGGATTGCATAGTGGTTGTAGGGTTCGATAATCCTCATCATTCTCACCCTCATACCTTAAACACTACACTTAGCTGAGGTAAGTTAGGGTAGCCTCTCATGTCTTGACCCTCCGTGACCTAGGGTCTTGCACGCAGTGGTCCCCCTCCCTTACAGTTAGTTTCTTTGATGCCTCTAAAATTATTACCATTTGGATCGCATTTCTCTATATTTTGAGCTACTGCACATTAATCTTTATCACAAACAGGTTTGTGATATGCTTTCTAAACTAATTTTTAAGGAAAAATCTAGTGGCAAAGCAGCAGTCTTCATTGCCCTTTTATGTTCGGTGAACGTGAAAGCAAAAAAAACATCAATAAAAAAGATAAATAGTCAACATTCTTTCGATCATCTCCCATTCTTTTTGCAGCAATATGCGTCGTTGATTTATTTTGTCAGGTCACTCTTTTCAAATAGGTTATGCCTTCAACGAAATTATGAAGGATTTTTGTTTACTTTTTAAAATTGAAATCCATTAATGGGTTATAACCGGTGTACTCAGTAAAGTTTAAATAGGTTTAAAATGTGTGGATTTGAATAGATTTTTAAATTTATGGGAAAAAAATATTGGATGTTTACCAATGACTCTGTTGGAAGGGATGAAGTTTACAAATTATGGTTTTGATGGAAGGGGTTATGATGTAGTCTTATATATATGATTAATAACTAGAATTTATATATTATTTATTAATAATATTTATAAAAAAACTGAGAGATGTCTACTTTGAGGTGCCTATACGCTTTTATGTGACAAATTGATTAAAAAATAGGTGCCTCGAGAAGGATATCTCTCAACATTTTTATAAATATTATTAATAAATAATATATATATGCTAGTAGCATTCACAACGCAACATGGAAGACAAAATTATAGTTAAGGTTGGAGTTAGGTTTAGGAATAGGGTTATGGTTACAATTAGAGATATTTGGTTCACGAGTAGGGTTAGAGTTAGGTTTATCTTTTGAAATTATAGTTAGGGTTAAGATTTAGTATATAATTAGGCTTAAATTTTTTGATAGAATCAATATAAGGGTTATAATCAATCCCCAACCCTAACCATAATTGAACATGAATCCTAATTGAATCATAACCATAATGTCAACCCTTATTTTAACCTTAACCCTAAGATTTATCGTAGAACCCTAACCCTAACCCCAACCCTAACCCTAACCCTAACCCTAATCCTAACCCTAACACTAATGCTAACCCTAACCTTAACCCTAACACTAATGCTAACCCTAACCCTAATCCTAAACCTAATTCTATTTCTAAGCCTAACCTTAACCATAAATATAACCCAGGCCTTAACACTAATGCTATCCCTAACCTTAACCATAAGCCTATTGCTAACCCCATTTCTTTCACTAACCCTAACCATAACCCTAATTATACCTTATCCCTAACCTTAACCCTAATTATACCCTAAATCTAACTTGTTGATGTGTTTTTTATGCACTTCTCAACACAAGTAACACATAGGTGCATCACCTCTCTTGAAAGACAATCTTCCACAATTAGATTTTAGCACACTATCCCAAGGTCTCTAATGTCAGGTCTTGACAGTGCTTGGAATACCTCAATTGATTCATGTGATTTGTTGGAATCACAAGGTGGACTTACAGATGAGTTACAAAGTATGGGAAGTTGGGTCTGCAAATGGAGTTCCAAGGATGTAGAAATTGTTGCTCAGCGACTGCAAGTTCAAAACAACAGTCTAGAACTCACAATTCAACTTTAGATTTGGCTTTACAATGTGCAATGAACCTTAGCGTAGGTTACTTATTAGAAAAAATAAAAAAAGGGGTAGGGAAGAGAGGAAGTTCCTAGACCTGAAACTACAAATGAAGAGTGATCATGGAAGCTGCTACAATAGACAAACTCCCTAAACTGAGTTTTTCTTGGCCAAGAGGATCCTACAATTACACAAAACCAGTGCAATCTTCTAAGGACTACAGATTTTTTGATTACATACACACATCATGAACATGTAATTGAACTAAGTTGCAATAATGAAGTGAATAAGCTCAGACTAGCTTTACAAAGTGATTTATCATCGACAAACCACAAAAAGCATGAGTTGGAAATTCATCAATTACTGTAACAACAAACACCATCATCACTTCCACTCAAGAAACTAACAACTAAACTAATAGGGAAGTAGAACCATGCATGCATAAAGAAGAAACACAAGAGAAACACCCATAAATCATGCAATGTAGTTCTCTATTGCTGTAGAATGCCTTTACATCAGCTCTCCAACCATTTACAAATGAAGGGTGGACCCCTATTTATAGTTTTCCAAAGCCCAAATGAATAGATAGGATTGGATTACATTGTGTGGCTCATATTTGATTGCACTAGGGCTTCACCTACCCCTCATTATATAGCAATTAAAAAATGCATTCCTTGTCTTTCCTCTATTTTGTCCTGTAGTGGCCAGTCACTGTAGCAATTTTGTCTTCTAGCTGATTTCCCTTTTGCTATAGATGAAACTATTCAAAAGCTACCTTTTACTTGATGTGTTCACAACATCCCTCAATTAATCAAATACACCTTGTTTGCATATTTGCATCATTGTTAAATGGATCAGATGATTTGATGAGACAGCTCTTGAAGGATCATGAACATTTGTTTGGAAGGAGGAAACAACCACTCCCTCCCACCACCTTCAAGGCCACCCTTTATATATTTGTCATTGACTTCCTTGACATAGGCCTCCTTTTAATGTATGCTATGTTGATAGGTGCTAGGGGGAGAGGCGAACATAAAATGAATGGTAAAAGGAGCAATGTGCTTTTTCCTTGTTCAACTTTCTCAATGGGCCTCCCCAACGAACCCACAATAGGTTTCTTGAATCCTACATACATGAAGTGCCATAAGTGCTTTCATACACAAATCAAGGCAAACGTTAGTCAAATCCTGCAAAGTCCTTGTTAGATTCACCCATGCATCATTAAAAGATCATAATATTCATCATTGTTCCACATTTGGAGCTCATTTGGACCATAAACATTAATGCATGCTCAAGGGTGCGGGCGCCATAGAGTGGAAGGATGACGGATGATAGACGGTAGGCAGACGACGAACGACAGACAGAAGGAAAACAACAGACGACAGACAACTGACAGCCATGGAGGGATAACGGCCCAACAAGGAAGTTTAGAAACAACCATGGAGGGATGGCATCCCAACAAGTTTTGAAATGGCCACGGAGCAACAACAACTTGACAAGGAAGTTCCGAAACAGCCACGGAGGGACGATGACTCGACAAGGAAGTTTTGAAACAGCCACAGTGGGACAACGACTCAACAAGGAAGTTCTGAAATGGCCACGGAGGGACAACGACCTGACAAGGAAGTTCCAAAATGGCCACGGAGGGACGATGGTCCAATAAGGAAGTTTTGAAATGGCCATAGAGGTACAGTGGCCTAACAAGGAAGTTTTGAAACTTCACAAAACTTAGCAAATTTGAGATTTTTCACTTTTAGCACATGGGAAAAGGGGTAGAAAGAGTGCCAAGACATACTTCCTTAATATTTGACTCATTTTGAAAAAATGTGGAAATTTGGAAGGGGGAAGCCGAAGGGTCGCCACCCTTTTGAAATGACAATGAGCACACGGTGACCCGAAAGGGAAGTTCTGACAGCGAGAAAGGGATGGCGGCCTGACAAGGAAGTTCCGAAACAACCATGGAGGGACGATGGCCTGAAAGGGAATTTCTACGATTTCCAAACACATGGAAAATTTGATCCAAACCCCTTTAGGCATGTGAATTCGCTCACTTTATGGGCCCTAGATGATGAAAACTTGAAGTTTGCACCCATTCCAGAAATGCAGAGATTTGGAAGGGGGAAGCTAAAGGGTTGCTACCCTTTTGAAATGGAAATGAGCACATGACAGCTTGACAGGGAAGATCTAATGGCGACAGAGGGATGGCGACCCGACAAAGAAGTTCCAATGATGACAGAGGGATGGCGACCCAACATGAAAGTTTCGATAGCGACAGAGGGACGAAGGCCTGACATGAAATTTTCACAATTTCCCAAAACTTAACAAAACCTTGGCAGTTCACTTAGGCATCACAAAAGCATCCCAAATCCATAGGCAACTTGTCCCCAAAGTCAAAAAATGAAGGAAAAAGTGAATCAAATGACTAGGGACCAAGTCAGTAGGAACAAGGCAAAAGACAGAAAAAGGAAGGGGGACTTTGTTTCTCCCTAGATTTGAATGCCCCAAGTAAAATGAAGGGCCAGGAGCAACGCTTGTAGGCTAATTTCCATTAATGGCATGCATTGATTTCTTTGTATGGCGGACCCAGGTTAGGTGAGATGTGGAATCTCACACTCGTTTGGATGCTTGGTCAAGGCTCAAATGCATAAACTAATTGCAGAGTCCGCCATGTAGGAAGAAGTTTGGTGTCAATCGCTACTTAGTAGAAAAACATGAGTGGCGACCCATATGAGGCAACCCGCAACTGTGGGTCTGCGAGGCTTGGAGGACGTCGGGGCAACGAGGGAAGGGAAACCTGTAAGGGCATTTTTTGTGAAAGCAAAAGACTTGGAAAAATTTAGGTAGGTGAATCTGGTCAAGGGAAAAGTGATCATTCTAAGGAATGTGACCCACTTGAACTCTAGGAAAGGGGCATGCAAATCGAGGCAAGAGAAAAAATGACCCAATAGGAGCAGGAGCGAGCCATCGAGAGTGAAAAAGAGGGGGTCCTTGCCTACAACGAGGCGTGTGAGCAAAACATGCACAACATAACCCTAACCCTAATTCTAATTATAACTTCCTAACCTTAACCATAATTGAACCTTGATCCTAATTAAACTATAACCCTAACCCTACTACAATTGAACCCTAACCCTAACCTAAAGTCAACCTTAACCATAATCCTAACGCTAAACCTAATTCTAACCTAATGCTAATTTAACCCTAACCCTACAACTAACCTAAAAGATTTATCTTATAACCCTAACTGAACCAAAACTCTAATCCTAATCACACTCTAACCCTAACCCTTATCCTAGTTGAACCCTTAACCCTAATTGAACCCAAACTCTAATCCTAATTACACTCTAACCCTAACCCTTATCCTAGTTGAACCCTAACCCTAAAACTAACCCTAAATGAACACTAAATATGTTAAGAGATATCCTTCTCGAGGAGCCTAGTGCACTTTTATTTAAGAAATTGATAAAAAAAATAGGAACCCTAAGAAATTGATTAAATAATTAGGGTTAAGGTTAGGATTAGGGTTAGTGTTGGGGTTAGAGATATATTTAGGGCTAGGCATATGATTATAGTTAGCGTTAAAATTAAATTTAGGGTTGGGGATAGGGTTAGGGTTAAGGTTAAGGTTAGAGATACTTTTATGGTAAGGGTCAGGGTAAGATATAAAATTAGGATTAGACTTAGGTTTAGGATTAAGGTTAAGTTTAGGGTTACAATTAGGGTTATAATTTTATAGGATATTAATCAAAGAAACTTCTAAGACATTATAAAATGACACCAATAACAAGGCACTAGCTTGAGATTTCATTCTTAGTCTTCAATTGGCCTCATTATGCAAAATAATGTATTTTCTACCAAGGGAGACTCAATGATTATTATCAATATCATTTCAAAGAGTTCTTCTCCAAGTTGGAAAAGTAACATTTTGAAACAAGCTTGGGACATACTAGGCCCACTTGACATTATTTCAATTCATTGCTATAGAGAAGAAAATTATCTACCCAATTTTTTAGCTAATCATGGTATTGATTCCAATGATGAGTTGGTTGTTGTGAATTCCTTAGATCATTGGGATGAATTTAGTAAAATTTAGATTCAATATCTTAATCTACATATAAGATCTCATGATGATGATAAAATATTTGACATTAGAAAAAATATTTTCACCCATTATTTGTTTATAAGGCTTGATGCCTCTCGTGTGTTTTCACACATGAGCCAAGAAGCAAAGCCATTCATGCATTAATAGGAGGAAAATAGTAGGGATTCATCTTTCATTTGATCTCTTCATCATTTTTTTAAGTGTTGGTTTTCTTTCTTAAGGCGTTCAATGTAGTCATTCTTTCTTGTTCTTAGACAAACATGAGGTGACCTTTAGGGGGCTTATAACTAAGTTTGGCTTAAGATTTTTGTTATTGAAAGGGGCATGGTGGAGAGTAACCATTGAGAAAATTTTGGGTGTGGATTATGTAAAGATGGATTTGAGAAGAAAGGTAAAATTTAAGGTGGCATCTTCCTATTCAATATTTTGATGATAATCAAGAATAAAATTATGGTTAGGAAAGTGACTGTTTACTTTGTGAGGGAAGGATATAGAGGTGGTATATATGAATTTTTAGAGTAATACTAGCATTTTTCTTTAAAGTTTCTCCTCATTTAATGTGTGGATTTTCATGGTTGTCTCTTTGGGCACATTTTGGGAGACAAAGAAGCATTTTAGGTTTTTGGTCTAGTAAATGAAAGAAATGTAAGATTTTTTGGTTTATGAGCAAGTGAAAGCTACTTCTTTAGGTTTTCACCTTTGAACCCCTAAAAATTCCTTTCTTGTGAATCTATTGGTTGATCATAAACATTTTACTAGCTCTTGTAAGATGTCAAACTCTACTAAGGTTGGAAATTTCATTGTTTGCTTTGTCATTTTTCAACTTGGTGTCTTTGGTGGGTCAATATTTCCACCTAAAGAGAGTGTCATCATCCTTGATGAAAATGAAGATTATTTTTTGTTTATTCCACTCTCTATTTTGTACATTTTTTGTGCTAGTTCTAGCTATTTGCCACATAGGTTACTTTGTATAGGTGACAATTTTGGTGATTGTTTTCAAGTCATGTTAAGGCTTGTCAATTGGTTTAATATATGTATGAACTTATTTTTTTTATTGTGCATACTCAATATAAAGGTAGAGGGACCCACTTCCCTTAATTATTCAAAAACTGTAGACATTTCGAATAAGAATTCAAAAGAATCTTCAACTACAAGTTCTACTCAAGATTATTTTAACAAGTACACAATTTTAATTAAATATTAAAAGAAAATTTTGTAGGATTTCTCTATTGATAAATTGTTGTGAAAGACAAGTGAATTATTTTATTATAATTCATTTATTTTTAGATCAATTAATAGGGGTTCTATTGAGGCACTTTCCCATGATATACAAAAATCACAAAAAATGCACAACATAAAGATAACATACTTAACAACAACCTTGAATAACTATACATAAAAAATAATTGATAAGATTGAACAAAATAATTGAACTATCCACCAAAATAGACCCTAACTCCAATCTTGCCACCCAACAAACAAAAATCATTGCTTACAAAATATTTTATCACTCTCCAATGTTCCCAACCTTCTTGTTGAACTTCACCGACATCAACCACTACCTCCATGCAAGGGATGTGCTCATTACTTACTTGTCCTTTGTAATGACCAACATTAGGGGAAAAAATACCCCTAAAAAAATTGTACAATGATGGAGAAAGTGATGAATATAAGGTTCACAAAAATATGTGATCCAATTTTTAATATCACTATAGTAAGCCCCTAATATTCAAACCTTTCTTTTTCGTATCTCCTAAATGATTTTGTGAGTCCTTCCTCATATTTGGAGTTGAGGATGAACCAATACCTTCAACCTTTACTTTTGGAACTTCCAGCCCTACAATTTATATCTATCACCATCATCCTACAAATCAATTTGATGAAAAAACTTAACTATCCATAAAGGAGCTTCAACATTAGGAATATAAAGTGAATACTGCTATAAAATCCTCTCTAATCATTGCCTTCATTTGTCAACTATCTCTAAGAGCTAACTCTCCCAATATACATTTTGTAAACCCTAACATAGTTGGGTCTTGACAAGTAAAGATGCATTGTAATAGATGATTTGAGACTTTTTCTTGTGACATCGACCTCCTTCCTCAATGGACAAGAAACATATCTCCATTCTCAACAATCCCCAAAAGATAAACTAATCCTTGCACCTTAACTCAAAAAACCCACCTATCACAATTCAAATGAAACAATTCCATTCATATGAATATAACATCATCTCATAGATTCCAACATTATTCATGATGTTAGAGAACCATGCCAAGCCCAATCATATCTAATCATAGATAGGGAAACCTTATAAATGGTAGCATTTGCATGCTTAACATCCCACCATCTTTCTCACATTATGGATAGATAATTTAAATTAATGAATGTTGATAGCCCAAGAATGTGCAATTGCTTCAACCAAATAAGAGAAAATCATCTATTAAAAATAATGCCTCTAAAAAATTTGCATACCTTTTCACCATACACCACTCACTTGAATCGCAAACAACAAACAACTCTGGAATATTGTAGACACCTAAAAATGTCCTAAGTATATCACACATCTTGATTTCATGTATTTACATCATTTCCTCATTTATCAACCTAATTCATCTATTTAGTTAAATAATTCCCAATTATTTAGTTAAATTCACTTTGCTGACCTATTAATTGAAAAATTAAGGTTATTTGGTTAATTCATAATTTTCTCACTAATAATCCCTCTTGATTAAATAATTCTCAATTATTTAATTAAATATTTGTATTTCCTCTTATCCTCACAATTAAATAATTTTCATAATTATTTAATTGGCTAATTTTCCCCCAACTCTCCAACTTGCACAAAGAATATTCCCTTTTTCAAATTCAAATTCTTCCCTCCAATTAAAAATATCTCCAACCTATTTCCATGAAATTATGGATATTTTGAGCTCTCATGAATCCTCAACCATTGATACTTCTTGATCCATAATCACCTCCTTGATTTCCTCTCATCCATTGATCATCAGATCAAACCTTGATCATTGATCAAAATTCCAAAAATCTATAAAACAAAGCCTCTCTTGTTCAAAAATAATTCACAATATTTATAGCATCCTTACTCTCGAATTTTTGAGCTAGCTTTGAGCAATTTGATAACCTTTTTGTGAATCATCCCTCTTCAACCAAGATTTTGTAAATGGATTAGGAAAATTTGAGCAATCCACACCACTACAAGTTTGCATCAATCCACAATGGGATTGGAGTTTTTCTTGTCATTTGATTCAATTGTTTAGAATTAGGTCTCATTGATTAGTTGAATCTTTATGGAAATGTTAAATGAATTTCATTGAGTGGCTTTTATTTGATCATTATCTTATAGATTTTTAATGTTTTAGGATTTGATTTCTTTAATTCAATTCTTAATTGATCATGTAAGCTAGCCATATGACAAATATTAATTTCTTTACATTACAAGCAAGCCCCTTTCCAACAACACATAAGGGGGCTTGATGACAATTTAAAGTTAACATTTGACCAAGTTTGTGGGTAGTGATAATATGTAGCCATTAAATGGGCCTGCTTCACTCCTTCATGCGCTAAGTAATTTTCCACAATATTAAGTTTCTTAGGAAACCAAAAAAAACTAATTTTTTTTTTGATAGGTAAATGAAGATTTTTAATGAAAGCTAGAAAGGGGAATTACATATCAGGCCTGCTTTACAGGCAAATTTACAAGTTGCATAGACCACCCAGCCATGAGCAAAAACCAAAAAAAGAAACCCACCATTCTAGAAACAAGCGACCACATAAAAGGGAACTCATCCCACACCTAGACACAACCAACCGAACCACCATCCTGTGATAACGCATGCACCACAGCTCAGGATCAAAAGACACCATGGCACCAAACATACCTAGCACCACAAGCCAAAATAGCATCACCACAACACAATACCGGACCTACTCCTTGTGTTGCGCGCCTATCAAGCCACATGACAACCAGGTAGTTCTCATGTGACACTAACCTAGGCCAACGTCAAATTACCACAAAATGTAACAGGCATGCCTATGCCACCAGACCCCTTTTGATTTCGATCCTTGCAACACCATCAACACCATCATTCGCCAGTTTTTCAGCTCGACCATTGGCCTCCCTGAATATGTGCCTGATCGTGAACTCCATACCTTCATTCACTAACGCCTTGGCTTCATCCATTAAACCTTGTAGCTTCCAGTTCGACATTGCTCCAACTTTGAAGGCTTGAACAACCACCATTGAATCACCCTCAATCTCCAGCTTGTGCACCCCCACGCGCCTGCTTAACTTAAGGCCACAAATTAGAGCCTTTAACTCAGCCATCATGTTCGTCCCATCCAAGAGAGGAGCTGATTGTTCCGCCACCACAATTCCTTTATCATTCGAAATACAACAACCAAGACCTGACACCCCCAGGTTGCCACGTGAAGCCCCGTCAAAGTTTAACTTAAACCACCCCATCCGAGGGGGAACCCACTTTGCCTCCTGACGTCCAAATTTCTTACTCCCATGGGCCTGAGATCCAACTTTGGGCACAATCACACCATGCCATGCTCGCCTAACATCAACTTCCCAGGCAAAGAACTCCCAAGCCTGATTGCTTTTGCTCCAAACTTGACTGTTCAGAACCTCGACTATCACTGCCTCGACCTTGTTAATAAAGGTAGGAAATTCTCTGCACGAGCCCTCAAACACCCTTCTATTCCTCTCCCTCCATATTTCCCAAATTAACACAGATGGGCTAATTTTCTAGATCTCATGATATAGTGAGCCTTTCTTAAGAATTGGCCAATTAGCAAAAAGGGACCGAACATCATTTGGAAGCGCACTATGCCATCCCAGCCGAGTGCAAAACAACATCGCAAAAGGAGATGGTCGCAATCTTCTTCTGCCTTAAAGCACATGACGCAACGTGACGGTCCCTCATAACCCATCTTTCTGAATCTGTCACTTGTGAGGATCCTCCCCATGATTGCGGCCCAAAGAGTTAAAAAAATTAATATTAATAAAGAATTATTTTAGAATTAATTCCTCCTCAATAAACCTATTTAATTCTAACTTAGAATCCTTTCCTTAATCATTGCATTGATTACTATCAAAGAATCACCTTTTGCTAGTAGATTTGTCATTTGAAGCATTTGGTAGCACCAAGACCTTTTAACATAGCTTTCCATTTTTCTTCATTGTTAGTTTGAGTACCAAAAAAAAAAAAATCCATGTTTCATTTCACCTAATGAGTTATGAAGCACAAATCCTCCCCCCATTTTCTCCATCAAAAATGAACTTCAAGCATCCTTCTTGAGGGGGATTTCACAAGGAGGGATTATACCACTTATATCATTGCTTCTCCTTTGTTTGTTTACTACTATATTTGGGACCCTTTATTTGGTGAATGGGAAGTGATAATTTATTGTTAAGTTCAATACACCCTTTGAATCAAACACATTTCTATACTTTATTGCAAGTGATAGGGACATTTCTTCGTTATGAGTAATTTTTAGAATGCAATGAATCTTCTACTATATTAATAGTACCTTTAGCCCAATAATCTCATATTTAATTTCATGGTATTATATATTTTAAAAAGTTTACTATATGACTATTATAAGACCATAAAACTAGGTAAGGCTATTTCTCTACCCTGGTAAGGTTAGTTTGATAAAGATATGTTTATTTATTTGTAGACAATAAATATTAGGTCTCAAGGTGTCTTTGATGAGGTATGAACCCTATCATTTGGGCATATCACTCTCTAATGGGAATAAATCTATTCTAGAAGAACAACCTTCCTTATGATATATTTCATGCTTGTTAGTTTGTGATTGGATTCTAAATGCTAGCTTAGCTTTTTCATTTTTCATGTTTCTTTTTATCTTTACTTTTCATTTGTCTTTTTTTTTTTTTTTGGTTCCTTCTCCATCTAAATTAGAAGGCCAATAATATGCATGCGAAATAAGACCACAAAGAGAGTTTACACTTGGTTGGGAGATGGGAACTTGAACCAAGATTCTTAAATACTCTTAGACATACATTTTATTAAAAATTATGATCTTTAATATAATTATATTGTTTCCATAAGAAAGTTAAATGAAAAAAAATGTGAAGGAGGCTAAAGAATCTTAGTTTAAGGAAATATGATATGATCTATGACAAGATGAATACTTTTTCAGAAGAAGAAATCATGGATGACATGTATAAGGAAGAGAAAATTATACTAGAATTATAAGAATATGAGTAATTTTGAAAATAAATCTAGATGAAGTGTAAGATTAACCTGGATGAAGTGGTGTTCTATCATGATTGATAAAATATAGTGGGAAAAAATTCAAATGGATTTTGGAAAAAAAATAATGGTTAGATGGTGTTGTAACAAAGTTGAACCACTATTGCAGTAAGAAGTAATCTATAATATATATGTATGTAAGTCCACCAATAACATAAATTTCTCTTGTATTTGAAATAATCAATAACATATGAACACTCAAATATGAGTGACTTATAAAAGAAACCTAGATGAAGTGTAAGATTAACCTAGATGAAGTGGTGTCCCACCATGTGTGATAAAATGTAGTGGGAAAAAAATCAAATGGATTTTGGAAAAAAATCTAGTGGCTAGATGATGTTGTAACAAAGTTGAACCACTATTGGGGTAAGAAGTAATCTAGGATATAGTTGTATGTAAGTCCATAAATTACATAAATGTATTGTATTTGAAATAATCAATAACATATGGACACCCAAATAAACCAACTCTATTTTGTGTGTGTATTTTTACATATATGTAGTGAAACAAAATAATGAGGTTTACTGATCTTGCCTATGGTATATGACATATACCACAAAGTGTAAAGAATCAATGCAATTGAGTTAGAAAATAATATCATGTAGCTTTAAACACTCAATGATGCAATATATCAACAAAATATGAAATTCTTATTCTAGTAATATAAGGACCCCTCATCTCTAATACAAAAGCACATAGATTATTAATCAACTTCTAGGAACTCCAATATAGAATCTCATTATGTTGGGGAAGGAGGTGTATGCAGTCTATCATAGACTTGTAGTAACTACTTGACCAAAGAACATTAATTAGACTAGAAAAAAATCCATAGAAATACAAAGAAAGAATTCAAAAGAAAATTGAAAGTCTTTTTATGGATTGCTAAGATTATTTATAAACCCCAATGTTATAATAATTATACATATATATTGTAGATCAAACAATGTGAGAGTAAAATAAATATGAGTTTATTGTCTAGTATTATATCAAGGTAATTTGGTTTTCAAATTTTGGTTTATGTAAGGATTTTGCAAGGTCAATAAGGAGGTAGTAAGGGAACCAAACTAAGAGACTAAAGGTACCATAAGTGTAAAAAAAGGAACTAGTCACAAATAAGGTATTGAGACCAAAACACAAGCAACAAGTTGTGATACCAAAATGTTATAAAAATAAATGATGCAACAACGCAAAGTTATGTTTATTTTTACAAAAACCACAACTATGTGTCTCTTCCTTAAAATATTTAACAAATGTAGGAAATAAAGACACTTCTTAAACATGATCTTGAATGGTCCTAGTTGTCTCTATTATTCAATGAAACACAATCATCAATTTTTAGTCCACAATCAAATCCAAAAATAGTCATTATATTCCTTGAGTATAATATAGAAGTAGCATGTTACTTTGGTGAGTTGTTAATCTTGGGAGCTAAGTAGATTGAAACTAGTTGTAACAATTATTTTATCCTAGTAGTCTCAATATCCAAGTTGAAATTGTGGACCCTTACTTGAATCAACTCCTTTCATTCATTTAGATAGCCATCAAACAATAATTCATGGAGGTATTGATGTAGTGATGATAATGGGTCAAATAAATAACCAATTGTTGCACATGCAAAGTATGCAATGAAAGAAATCCATGAAGATGTTTAGAGAATTAACATAGAAAAAACCAAACTTATGTATTCATTCAAATATGTAGGTTACTCATACTCAAGAAATTACAATGTAATGTATTAAGAATCTCTATAATGTGAATCCAATAATAGTCAATCCAACTTCTATAAACCCTATTTGACCAATCATCCATGAAACCTTAGATATGCTATGCAAATATAAGACTATATCTTCACTTGATATGTTTTTTCACAATAAAACTAGTTATTGATCCCAAGCCAATTTAGATTAAAAGGTAACCATTTAAACTTTCAACTTGTCATTAAGAAAAACATGAATAATTGATGATAAATCATATGATTACACCTCATAAAGAATGCATAAGAATGAGGACAAATGGAACTACCACTCAACACATGATTAAAAAATTATAAGTCCTCCAAGAAATAAATACACATGACAAATAGTTGTGCATGTCAAAAAACACCCACATGTGGATTCAATATTGAATGTTCTTTGTACTTTGATAAGTACTTTTAAGAGTAACTACTATAGACACGTAAAATATACTAATTGATCTCATGCACTTGATCCCGATTAACTAACGTTGTTTCGTCCTGAATCACCTCTTTAGCTTATCATCACTATTTGTCCCTTAATTAAATAAATAACCATTTATCTAATTAAGTCATCATCTCTTGTTAATTAAATAAATCAATTTTATTTAATTAATTTTGTAATCCCCCTTTTAATTAAATAATACATTTTATTTAATTAAATCTCTAAAGTCATTCTATTCAATTAAATCAATCTTTATCCAACATCATCCCTCTTTAGTTAAATAAATCAAAATATTTATTTAATTAAATCTAAATCATTATTCCTCTCTTTTGATTTAAATTAATCTAAAAATCTAAATCAAAATAAGTCAAAATTCCTAATCTTCATTAAATTGATCAAATCTTGATTAAATCTAATCTAATCTTCAAAATCCTCTAGCTTTTCCCACTTGCACAAATAAATCAATTTATTGATTTATTAAATCTTCATTTTCCCTCAACAAAGCATCTTTTGGAGGAATATTCTTCTATTTCAAATTCAAAATTTGAATGACATGTCCTTCCAACATGTCATTTACTCTCTCTTACAAGTCCTTCCAACAAGGAATTTACTTCTTCTTACATGTCCTTGCCTTGAGCCAAGGGGCATTTAATGCAATTTTCTTTCCCCCTCTTACATGTCTTTTCTCAAATTTCAAATTCAAAAATGCATTTATTGGCACATTTGTCAAAACTTGCACATTCCTCACCCAATCACATTTGGACAAGTGGCATTTTGCCATTGGCCAAATCTTTATCCCACATTGCTCTATTTTGGCTTTGTTTCCATTTCAACATTCTATAAATAGAATTCTTCACCATGCATTTGATCATCCACAATTATGCAAAGTTATTATGCACAAATATCTCTCAAATTCCATCTATCTTCTTAACTAGTTTATTGCAGATTTTGGAGCTCATTGAGGGACTTATCAACATTTCTCAACAATCATCAACTTGCATCATAGGAATTGGGAAAGGGCCAAATTTCCACATCAAATTGGCACCAATTCCCCCATGGGATTAAGAGTTTGTATGCTTAATTAGGATTCAATCTTGTTTTTGTGATTCCATTGTAGTTTTCATCATTTCCTTCCTAATTTGAGCTATGTTAATGAATCTCATGGGGAATCCTTGTTTATGCTTGCAAAATCTAACTTAAGATGTTTATTGTCTTTTTTTTGTAGGTACATAGATTTGGGGTTCACAACTACTGAGAAAATAAAAAAATATGTAAAAATAAAAAATAAAAAATAAAAAAATAAAATGTAGGTAGAAAGGCTTGCATATCCAAACATATATTTTTGGTGATCCAAGATTGTAACCCCTAAGATACCCCTACATCAAACATCCTAGGTAATAGGAATTTGAGTTGTGAACTTAAATTTAAGACTAAACAAATGACTAATTAAGTTACCCAAGTTGACTTACTCTTCTTTAGAAATCCATGAATCTTCTTCTAGTTCCTTACCATTCTAACAAATGAGATATTCTATGTACTCATTCTATAAGGCTTTCTTTGCAAATAACATATCTAGAACCTACATGATTTCATCTTGCTATTTCTTTGAATGTCAATCTTTCAATTTATCTCTTCCTAAACCTTATAATATCTTTAGTACTATGCATATTATAGGAATATAAATATAACACATTAAATATTGGTGAGATACGCATTCCTTCTAGTAACTCAAATTCACATGCATTTCTTGAAAACCTGTGCAAAAGTTTACAAGGACCGACTTTCTTCAGTTTTAGTTTCTTATAAATTTCACTTGGGAATCACTACTTCCATATATTCAACATGAGAAACTCTCCCAAATATTAAGTCTTTTCCCTTTTATGCTCATTTTTAGATGACCTATTTCTTTCACCAATTTCTTCTAGCTACCTCATAACTTGTGAATGAGTTTCTATTATTTGTTGCGTGAACTATTTTTCTTGTGTGTCAATACTCTAATCACATATGGTATTCAACAAGTTCATTACACCCTTTAGATATGTTCCATACACCACTTGGAATCGTGTCTTCCTAGTAAACTTGTTCCTTAAGCTATTATATAAAAAAATTACTTGCAACAAGAGAAAATACCACTATATTTTCTCTACCACCAAACATCCCAAGTGATTGCCAAGACTCTTATTCATAACCTCGGTTTTTCCATATATCTAAGGATGAAATTTATATCTATATTTCAATTGTGCACCCAATTTATTCCATAATATTTACTAAATATGACCAAGAATCATATTATCCTTACTTAAAGTGATACTTTGCACCAACCCGTGTAATCTAACCATATACTTGAAAACACAATTAAGTATCCTAGAATTATCATTTTTTTGATAAGGAATGAACCACACCATTTTAGGAAAAAATTCTACCCTTATGAAGATGGAGTCATTACCATAATCCAAGGAAAAAATCCACTCCTAGGATTTATTAGGTATACACAACAGATTATAAACTAGTATTTTGGGACACCCCCTCCATAATTTGACTCAATCTACATCTTGATACAAATATTTTCACATCCCTACATGAAACCAATGAGTAATGGCGTTCCCTCAACATGGCCTATGTCTTATCTATGATAATTTTTTCTTTGATTCCACCATTGTGTTACTCTCTAATGATATTCTCTCATTCAATTTCTTCAAATAAACACTTGTTATTTTCTAAACAAGTATGTGTCTTGCACAAAGGAGTCTTCATATGGGTTCATATCTCCATCTCACAACTCCACGCATGTATGCTATATATAGAAAATATATGATATGAACTATACAAATCCTTAATTCCTTACATGCCCACTAATTCTAATATAATTGTGGATAGCAACACCTACCTCCTACTTAAGGTGTCTACAATTTTTTGGTTGCACCATCTCTATGCTTCACCACAAAAGAGTAACATCATATATACTCTACACATTGTGTGTGTCTTCGATTCAACTTTTTTTTTACTATTGATAAAATTTAGTGCTTGGTAGTCAATGCACAACATGAAATATTGCAATAGCAAGTAATGTCTCCACATACACAATGCTTGAAGAATGACATAAACTTCTTGGTCATAGACAATATTTTTGACTCATCTCATTTAACTTCTCAATGAAAAATGTGGTAGGTTTTCCCTATTGGCTCATCATTGCACTAATTTATTTTTTGTTGAGACAGCAATTAACATGAAAATAATTAAAAAGTGTAAATGCAAGCATTGGTTTCTCACTTCTTCAAGATTTTAATACTCTTTCTCACAATAGCCATCCACTTGAATCCCCCTTTCCACATGCAATGCATTAAGGGTGTGCATATGTCACTAAATTTATCAATAAACTTCTTGTAAAAGATTACCAACCCATGTAAATAATGAATTCTCAATGTTCTCATTGGATTTTTCCACACAATAATCAAATATAATTTCCTTGAGTTCATATGAAATCAATTATGAGATATTCAATAAATACAAGTATGTTAGCTCCTTCATGAATCTACAATTCTTTAAGTTTACATTAGCTTATCACTCATCAAGTGAATAAAACTTGCTGTAGGTTCATAATATTTTCCTTTTCTTCTTGAAGACCAATATACATCCAAATATATGACCAAAAGTTTACCGAAAAATAGCCTCAAATATTTATTATTCAACCTTATGATTGTGCATGGTACATTGGTCAACCCAATCAGAATAACCAATCATCTATACAAGCCTTCATTTATTTTGAATGTGGTCTTTAACTCATTGGATTCTTGGATTGTGGTCTATTGATATCTACTCTTGATATCAATCTTCAAAATGTATCTCACTCCACTTAAGCAATCCATTAGGTCATGCATGTGTGACAATAAAAACTTGTATGATGCAAGTACTATAGGAATTTTACAAGGGATCATACTTTCTCAAATGATACCTTGTACTACTAGCTATTCAACTTTTCTATTCAATTATTCCATCATGTTATCGATAATTATGGTACCTTGCTTGGTAGAGTAGATCTAAGAATCAAATCCATACAATGAGATATGCAACACAGTAGCACTAATTCTCTTGCCATCCCTTCCTCCACTACATCAAAAAATATTAGAACAACACCTTGAATTTAGGATTCTCGAATTTGTGTGGCTCAATTATTTATTTTCTTTGTACATGGGCCTATATACTAGTGCATAATAGTCTTGCATGTTCCTCAACCCATTGAGAAACTCCTTTGCTAAAAATGAAATTATCTTGATTTTGTGTCTTCTTCTTCCATGTTCATTGTTAATATTTCAAACTTCTCTCCATTCTTCTTGATGATGAAGGAATTCTTTCCTTTGTTATCGATTGTATATCTATCAACTTTTTAAGATCTATCCAACAAAAACCATGCATCCATCAAAATTACATCATATTTCACTTCTTTTGCATATCCTTGAAATTGAAATGCAATTCAACACTATTATCTCACCATGAGTTGTCCTTTTGTAATAAACCCAAAAATTTGAGATCATTTTTTTATTAATCCCACCTAAGTGTAACAATTTTGAGAAGAAATTAATTATATAATTATTGTATCTATACAATATCTTGAATTTATAAGAGTAGATCATACAATGTTTGTACTTGATAGTTTTTCCTAAATTACAACATATTTTTAAAAAGGGGGTAAAAATTTATTGAAACCAAAGAAACAGTACAAAGCAAAGGGCCATAGACCCACCAAAGGACATCCAACTGACAGGACCAGTCTCTAGAGGGACCCAACAGAGAAACTAGCTACATATTTTGATCCTCCATGATTAAATTTTCTAGGGTGAAAGACTGCTCTAAAGACAAGAGTCCCAAGTCACCCACATCCAACCTATCTAAATGCTTAGAGGCCCATTTAGCCAAAAGATCCTCCACTCTATTCCAATCCCTAGGAATATGCCAAAAGGAAATAGAGTCCAAAGAACAACATAGGATCAAGATTTTCCTTACCACTATGGAAAGATGCCAATTAGCTCCATCCAATTGTTTCTCATTCAACATATCAACAACAATCTGTGAATCAAATTCACAAATAATCCTCCTCCAACCCAAGGAACAACCTCTTTCAACAACATGAAGAATCAAAAGAGCCTCCATAAGGTTGTTAGAATATTTCCCCTTATAAATAGAGAAGAAGAAAACCACACCTCCCTTACTATCTTTTCCAATACCACCAATCCCTGCATGCTTGGGATTCCCCCTAGAAGATCTATCAATATTAATCTTCAGAGTCCCTTGAGGAGGAGGAAGCCATCAGACCTCCTAGTGAATCCTCATTTTGGCCTACCAAGTACCCCTACCTGTAGTGTACCCAAATCTTCCATCCATCAAATCCAAATTCCTTATAAAAACATCAACAAGATCCAACACAACTGAAAGGTCACATTTAGCAAAAATAGTCTCTTGTATCCTACACAAAATATCTCTCCATAAATGATCCAACACCAAATTCACACTCTAAAATATCCTCTAATTCCTTTCTAACCAAAGATGCAAAATAATAAAAGTAGGGTCAATGATCCAAGTAATTTGAAAAAAAAAAGATGCCCTAGTAAGAGGTTGACCCAAACCTTCCCAAAACTCAACCAAAGAAGTGGCATGAACACAAGCATGATTCCACATCGCCCACCAAAGGTGCCCGATCTCTCTAGAGTAAGGGCACTGAAATTAAATATGTGAGGCACATTCCTCATTGTTGGAGCAAAGAACATAGATAAAAGGACCCTAGAAGCCTCTCTTACATAAATTATCCAAGGTAAGGCATCTATTTTGGACCACCAACCACAAGAAAAAATTACATTTGGGCCAAGAAAACTTATTCCATACCTGGTTCCACTAAGGAACACCAATCCTCCCATGCAGCTGCCTATCCAACTACAAGTACCCTGAGGCAACCGGGAATTCACCCTTCAGGTCAGATCCCCAAGCCAAAGTATCTCTCCCCTTAAGGGAATTACACATTCTACCAACCAAAATATTAGCAAGCTCTTGACGAGCTTCCTTAGTGCCTATGGCGGCCACTCTTGCAGCTCCTTCTAGTGAGACACCTCCACCTACCCTAAAACCTGATTAGTCTTAAAATCCTCCACTTTAGTCCACCTAGTAATGAGCATGCTATCACAGAGAGGGTACAAATGGGGACAAAAAAATGATAGGGGGATGGCCACCCCAAGAGTCATGCTAGAAAAGAACCTTAGATCCCTTATTATAGATCTAAAAAATCCCCTTCTTGATCAGCTTTTCCCCTCTCTTGAGTGTCTTCCAAATCATAGATCCCTTCCGAAGAAGACCATAATGGGGCACATCAAAGGAGTTCACTCCACAAAGATACTTATAATTAAGAATTTTGGTCCAAACCCGATCCTGGCAAGTGCATCATCACCAATATAACATGGTAGCTAAAACCTGATCATTCACCCCTGCTGACTTAAGCTCAAGACCACCCTTGTATTTCGGCCTACAAACTGACTCCCACTTAACCAAACTCCACTTTGAAGAGTGAAAATTGCCTTCCCAAAGAAATTGGCAGGAAAGGGCATCAAACTCCTTAAAAAAACTCACAGGGACAACCCGCACAAAGCACCTATAAAGAGGAAGAGCTTGAACAATAGATTTCAAAAGGGCCACTCTCCCTGCAGATGAGAGCCATCTATAAGTCCAATGACTTACCCACTTACGAAATTTGTCCAGAACCACTTGCCAACCTACTCTAAGCTGAGAACCCGTGGAAAGGGGGGCCCCAAGATACACAAGAGGGAAATAACCAATTCTTTATGACCAAATCTCTTTCAATAAGTAACAAGATTTAGTTTGATTAGCTCTTATTGATTTCTCCCTTCAATATAACTATTTTTAATATCCAATATTTTCCACGAGGAAAAATATAGAGTGATGATGGAAGAAAAATAAATAATAAAAATACTAAAGATAATGGTAACATTTTATCCTTAGACTTTAAATCCTCCTCCCTTCTTATTTCCATGCTAACAATAACACTATTATAGTTACCTAAAATCTCTAATTTCTCCTACTTCCAAACTTAATAATCAACCTTCATCTAAAAATAATGTAAAAATAACTAAAGAAAAATGAATATAAATGTAACTCTAAAGACCACTACTATATTTTAGGCTATTGCATTAAATGCAGTAGGCTAGCTGGCCAACATATTAAATACAATTATTTTCTTTGAAAATATTCTTGAATCGATTTTTATTCCATTCCATGATTCTGTCTTCTAGGAGGTGAAGTTTGTGACATAACTAGAACATCCTTGATCCTCTAATGAAGGGGGATTCAATCCATGGGATTTTGAGGAGAGGGAGGAAGTTTGAGTCCCTAAACCACATAGCTTTGAATTTAAAAGAGGATTTTGTAGTGGCCTTATTTTTTCAAAGATCAATATGGAAATTATGAATTTATCTAATCTAGAAACAAAAAAGATACTTGAAGAGAATTCTTGTGGTGAAGTCAATCAATTATTTGATAAAAAAACTTGTCCAACCTCTCAAATATCTATAAGAATCCTGTGCACATGTTTGTCTAGGTGTATCTACCCTTTTCTTAGGCACAACCATATAGAAGATTATAAACTATAAAATTTCTAAAATATTCTATTGAATTTTGGGAGGGGCTAGTTTCCTCCTTTTTTTCGTTTAATTCTAATATTAGATTGAAATCCTCTTCAAGTATTAAATGTTCCTCTTTAAGCAACTAAATAATAGTGCTTAGGTGATTCCATAACTAGGACTTTTGAGGTGTTGAGGTGAGTCCATAAATGTTGAGGATTCATAATTGTTGAGATAAGGAGGAACTTTGTGTTGTAGTAAGCATCCAAGAGGAGCCAATAACAATCACCTCTAAGGTTATGGATTTAAGATTCTATAAAATTACTAAGCCCCTTTTCACACCTCTGGTAGGAACCATATAGAGTTACCATTTGACCTATTTACCCAAAGTAATGTTCCCTTGCTCTTCAGAAAGATTTATTTCTTGCAATAGTATGATATCATGATTGTTGTTTTCAAGTTGGTGCTTTATTAAGAACCTTTTGTTAGGGTCATTTAAGCCTCTAACATTCTAAGGAATGACCATTATTGATCTTGAGAAGAGCTAAAAACTCTTCTTGATCTTAAGGATGTTTCAATGGTGAATTGTTTACATCAATAGTTAGATTATAAGATATATTAAATAATGAAAAATAAAAATAAAGGTTAGTTTTTAGAGAAAACCAAAAAAATAGTTGTCGAGAAGTTTGGATGGTTGAACAGTATCATGGTTTTTATAAAGCCCATTATATCAAAAATCAAAATTTTATTTTATGTGTTTGATTTTGATTTGCAACAATGGTATGATCTGATTTATTTGTGTTTGCACTACCATTTTAATTGATCCTATCCTTGTGTAGTTTGTGTAAGAAGACATGTATGAAGGCCCTATCTAGAAGGAGAAGCCATCCCTGGAGGGTAGAATAAAGGTGCATCATATACTATACATGCCATATGTTGATTATTAATGCCATATAGGCTCCTCGTAGACTTGAATCATTCCAAATTTTAATCTACAGTTGAATCAACTTGCAAATGGTAGGAATACCATTTTATTGGGTACTTGTGTTGATTTGTCATTGTTGAAAAATGCTTGTTAAATTTTCATTGAAAGACATGTTTTGGAAGGTACGCTCAAAGAAGTGTTCCATGGGGACGCATCCCCCCCAAAAATCTCCACATTTCCTAGACAGAGATGTCTTGGAGACTTGGGGACTTGGGGGGATGTACCCCCACCAACCCACCACCAGCGCCACCATCCCACCACCAGTATCATTGTCTCCAAGATGCCACTAGGACTTCGAGGATGTTGGGGTGTCCTCAAGATTTCTAGGGGACTCCTAGTTGTCTCCAAGATGTATAATTCTTATACTTATACATCTTTTTATAACTATTTTTTCAAGTACTATATGTATTTCAACACCTTGTCACCCCCTGCCGTCCCTCCACTACCCCCAAACTTAGACAGTGGTCCTTGCATTCCTGAAACATTTCCTCTACTATCCCTCCATCCCCATCCGTGAAACCCCCTGGAACACTGGTTCAAAGTATAGAGATCAATTCATGACTTTCAAATTGGCAAACCATTGCTTCTTTCAAGCATTCGACATTTGATGATTCGTGTAGTATGGCGAAGAGAGTCAGTTCCTTGGATAAGTGTAACAATGTTGAGTGTTGTTATATATTCTAATGGTTTTAAATTTTGTGCATGGAGTGACAGGTTTTGAACTCACTGTTAGCATCATGGCGAAGAAATTTTATCATTATAAGGGGCTTCAAGTCTTCTTATGGATGTATTTGTTCAGAGGATGGTAGATGCTTTATTTTTTAGTTTTTGCATGAGGATATTCAATAGACATGAAAAGCTTCAAATGTTGGTGTATGGAACCAAGAGCATTGGCAATTCTAAGAGGTCATGCCTGGAATTATCATTTTCACTTTTGAAGCAATGTTTCTATTGATTGAATCCTTTCATGGATCTTAATACTTTGAAGGTATAAAAGAATCCTTTTCTTATTGGAGTCTAGAGGTATTGAAGGATGGAGGATTTTTATCATCGAGTTAGCTTCTCGTTCAAAGATGATAGCTTGCATGAGAAGCACTAGTTTCATATTTTATCTTGAGTCCCTTCATAGAACAAGGGGAACATGACAATTATTTTTTGGTTTGCAAATAATTGAGTTTGTCTTAATTTGTAGACTTAGTGAGTGGTACCTATGGATAATTGAGTTTTTCTCAATCAATAGTTTTGTAGGTTTGTATATGTGGACAAAAGAATAAGTCTTGATCTATAAATGGAGTGTTGTATTGTGGATAATTAAGTATTCTTGATTCACAATTCATTGGTGGTTGTGTTACTATGGACAATTGATTTAGTCTCAATTTGTACAATTAGTTAGTGGTTGTGTACTATGAATAACTAAGTGAGTCTCAATTCATAGGTGGTTGGTGTCTTTTCTTGTAGATAATGGAGTTTGTATTGATTCACGAGAGGAGGGGTGTACTTGTGGATAATGGAGTATGCATCAATTCATAGGTATTTTACAGGTTTGATAGTCAGGAGATTCATTGATGTGTTCAATTTAGTGTTCCCTAGGTGAGGGAAGAGAATTGGTAGAGGCACTTCATCGAAGTTTCTAGAAGGGCTATTGTATTCAATCCTTGTAATGTTCCATCATTTGTTCAAATTGATATAATGAGAGTCCATAATGATGGATTATTACATCAATAGTTAGATTAAATAATAAATATTGAATGCAATTGTAGACACCTAAATTTGGACACTTAATTTATCCAAATTTATCCCCTTTCATCTAAGCATCCCCTTATTTGCATTAATTAAATAATATCACTATTATTTAATTAATATCCTTAATTTTGCCAAATCCCTAAGATATTTAATTAATAAATAAATACCTTACCTCTTTAATCCTCCTTTTCATCAAATGAATTATTCTTAATCCTAATTATTTTCCTAATCTCATCATTAGGGATGTGTACATGCCTAATCCTTGATTAGGATGTGTCACATCCTCCAACTTTTGCAAGTTGGCCTCTAATCTCTCTTAGCCACCTAACCCTCCTCTAATCCTTCATTAACTAGCCTAATCAACCTCTCAAAGAACTTTTAATTCCTTTTATCTTTCCAAGGAATATTAAATTCTTTTTTCTCTTCCCCATGTGATCTTTGACTTGTCACATCAAGCCACATGTGAACTCTTCCTAATATGTCATTAATTTCTATAATTAGGTACTTGCACAACCTTAATCACTTAATTAGGTAAACCTAATCTCCATGTAATTTATGGAATGTGTCCTAAGTCAACCCTATTAAATTATTTCTCCTTTTGGAGAAGGCACCCCTTTCCCCATGTGAATTTTTAATTCACATTTAATCCCCCAATGCATTTTAGAGAATTTTAAATTCTTTCTCTCATTCCCATGTGGATATTTGAGGAATTTTTAATTCCTCACATGTCCTCTCACCCACATGGGGACAAGGACCTCCTTTATGAGGAGATATTGTCCAAATCCCAAGGTACTATGTAGTACCTCCATGTCATGTCCACATCATCTTTCTCAAGCCACTTCACATGCCACATGTCAAGATGTGAGGGCTTGTGAGTTCTCAACTCACCATAGCCCTACATCTTGGCCATGTTGGTTTAATCTCAACCATCCATTTCTTTAGAGAATTCAAAATTCTCTATAAATACCCCCTCTTTTCTCTCATTTTTGGGGGAGATCATTGTGCTAGCCAAACTCTTGCAAATTTTCCATTTGAGCCATACTTAGTCAAATTTCTCATTTTCTTGCATTCACTATAGCATTTTCATCCATTGTTATCCAACTTCAACCATCTTGCATCGTCATTATCCACCATCAAATGAGCATACAACATCAAAGATTGAAGGGCCAACCAAAGGACAACTCAACAAGGTAAAATGTTCCATTTTGTTTTGTTAAGTTAATCATTTTCCCAATCTTGAGGTGTGTGGTGTTTATATTTGTTGTTTGCACTCTTTTGTTTGCTGCTCATTTTCTAACATGTATTTTCACCCGTTCACATTTTTGGCACACCCGGTGGGACCCACAAATGGGTTTGTATCTTTCACGTTTGCTATTTTTTTTCACTTTTTGTAGGTGTAGGTTGCAGAGGGGCAAACACGACTTGTACAGGGGCAGACCTGACCATCTAGGGGAGGACCCGACCTCGAGGGGCGGACCTGACCTGACAGAAAAGCGAATCTAACCTCCAAGGGCGGACCTAACCTGCCCTCCACAGACTCCAAAAACTAATTTTTTGCAAATTTTTCACAGAGCGGTGGACCTGACCTCCAAACAAGTGGACCTGACTTGACAGACAGATGGACCTGCCCTACAGATAAGCGAACCTGACCTAGACAACTTTTTTTAGAAGGTAAAATTTTAGTTTTTAGCACTTTTTTTGGCTGTTTTAAGTATTTTTGACCTCCTAATGTGTCCCTTTTGAGTTTGTGTAAGCATTTGATCAACGTTTGACAAGAAACAAGGACAAGAATCACTAACAACTTTCCTTGCAGGGTTAGTTATTTATCAACTGCTACTTGTCATTTTGCATAACTTAGACACATAATTTAACTAAGGGTGTCAATTAATCTTGTGTGTCATGCTTGTTGGTAAGCTATTTGACATATCCAGTCCCCTTGTGCCATTTGGTGATCCTGAGTGACGAGAAATTGTAGCTTACCAAGTCCTTTTAGTCACCCTTTTTCTTTTCTTAGTGGGACCTACTTAGGGATTTCATCACCCCAAGGGACGATCCTGACCACGCATACCAGCGGGGTATATAAAGGGGGGAGAGCGAAACTTGTACCTCAATCCGACCATGTTGTAATTGGCAAAGTGTTGGGATGACATGAAGAGTTGGTCTGAGCCTCTAGTATCTTGCTAAGGTTCCCGACTCACGCTTGTAACATGTTGGTGTTCATGGTTTGGGCCTCACATACCGGGTGTATATTGAGGACTCCTTAGCAACCATATTCATCCTAGAATAGAGGACTTTGTCAGCCATACCCCTTCTACTAGTCTTAGGATTGTATTGTCTGAACTGTCTTCTTTGTGTGAAACCAGTAATTTTTTGTTTAGTTAACTCAGTCGTATTCTTTTGATTGATGCTTACTGTGTTTTGGGTCCTTTGCCTTAGTCATCTCTTCAAAACTCAAGTTTAAACATGTCTAGGGGTGGACCTGCCGTTTAGGGGTAGACCTAACCCATCCAGGGGCAGACTTGACCTTTGAACCAACCCCTTTAAGCATGTTTTAGCCAATTTTGACCAATTCTTGTTCGACAGGCAGACCTGCCCTCTCGGTAGGCAGACCTTCCCTCTAGGGGCAAACTTGACCCATCCCAAGGGTGGACCTCACCCTTGACCAGTCAGTTTTATCATTCGTTTCATCATTCTAGACACCTGTTTCATCGTTTTACCATTCCGATCACTTGTTTCCTTGTTCCGTGTAAACATTCATCTATTTCGAACCTTCGTCTATTGTCTTCAACTCTTGTTCTACCATTTCGATCATTCATTTACTCATTCTGAGTGAACGTTCATCTATTTCACATCCTATTTCATCATTCCAAACTTTCGTTCAGTCATTCCGAGTAAACGTTTATCCATTTCGAAACTCCTTCTATCATTTTGAACTCTCGTTCTACCATTCTGATCTTTTTTTTACTCATTTTGAGTAAACGTTCACACATTTCACACCTCCTTTCCTCATTTCAAACTCTCATTCTTTCATTTTGATCATTCATTTACTCATTCTGAGTAAACATTCACCCATTTCAAACCTTCGTCTATCATCTTGAACTCTCATTTTTCCTTTTCGATCATTCATTTACTCATTTTGAGTAAACGTTCATCCATTTCACACCCTGTTTCATCATTTCAAACTCTCGTTCAGTCGTTCTGATCATTCGTTTACTCATTCCAAGTAAACGTTTATCCATTTCAAACCTCCTATCATTTCAAACTCCCATTATGCCATCTCGATCATCTATTTACTCATTCCAAGTAAACATTCATCCATTCCAAACCTTTATCCCCTCGTTTAGAGAGTTGTTTGTCCATTTCGGGTCATCGTTTACTCATTCCAAGTAAACATCCATCCATTTTGAACCTCCCTCTCATCGTTTTCAGAGTTTTTCACCTGTTTCAAGTCATTGTTTACTCGTTCCGAGTAAACATTCATCCATTCTAAACCTCTATCTCCTCATTCTAAGAGTCCTTCGTCCATTCTGAGTCACCGTTTACTCATTCTGATTACTCATTCATCCATTCTGAGCACTCATTCACTCATTCTGAGTACTGGTTCATCTATTTCAAATATTTCTCCCCTCATTTTGAGTCATTCATCTGTTTCGAGCACTCATCCATCCATTTCGAGCATCCATCTCCTCGTTTCATGTGCCCAAATGACTATTTTTTGACCATTTTTCACCCAGGGGCGGACCTGCCTAGCCAAGGGTGGACCTGCCCTCCAAGGGTGGACTTGCCCCCTTAGATAGGTGAACCTACCCCTATACAAGCAGACTTGCGCTACAAGAAAACCTGCCCCCTTGGACAGGAAAACCTTCCCTACATGCGGACCTTCCCCCTTCGACAGGAAAACCTGCCCTCCAGACAGGCGAACCTGCCCCCTTGGACAGGCAGACCTACCCTACAGGAGGACCTACCCCCTTGGATAGGCGAACCTGCCCTTGGACAGGCGGACCTGACCCCTTGGACAGGTGGACCTGACCTCATCTAGGGGCGGACCCGCCCTTCAAACAACATTTTCCACCCTCCGTTCAATCGTTTCGAGCACCCGTTTGCCCGCCATCAACACTTTTCTAAAATTCATCGTTTCATCACCAAAATCACATAAGTTCTACTTAGAACATCATTAGATTCCATATCCATCATCAGATCATCCATCCCAATCACCTAGACTTCGTTTCGAGAGTTTTGATTTTTATGTCGAAACTTCTGGAGGCCATAACTTTTGACTCGGGTGTCCGTTTGAGCTAAAATTTTATAGGTGGTTGCATTATGAGGTGGCATGTGGATTCATCATGGACCCCATTTTGCCACATTTTTTGAGGCCTCAACTTTCATCTTGACCCTCAAAATTGCAATTTAGTGTTTTTTTTTAATTTTTGAAAAATCATTTTTGTTAATAACTTGGAATGCATGTCTCAGATTTGGGATGTTAGTTGGAAATTCATCCTATCTTAGTTTTTGGTATTTTTTGGGAAAAAAACTGGACTCTCAAAAGTATGTCCATGAAGTTTCCTAAAATGGCAAAATTTGACAATTTTTGAAAATTGCCAAATCTGGAAAAATCTAATTGTCAACACCTTACGTCCTTTAAACCCCAGAACTTGGTATAGAATCAATCCCATCACATCCTCCAATCATTCTAGTCTAGGTTTCAATCCAATCCTAATCTAAGCTTTAATCTAATCCTCTAATATGAGCTTAACCAAAATCCTAATCTGAACTTTAGTCCATCTGCAGTCAAGATCTTTGGATATCAAAACAAATCTTAAGATCCCTCCCTCCATCTTCTTCAATTTCATCCTATTCAACCTTTCATCCATTCCACAAGTCAACCTCCTAATCCGAGCATTTGTTCATTCATTCTTATCAATCGTTTACTTGTTTCAACCTTTCATCCATCCATTTCGAACATTTGTTCCCTCTTTTTTGATCATTTGTTTACTTGTTCCGTGTAAACATTCATCTATCATCTCAAACTCTTGTTTAGCCATTCTGATCATCCGTTTACTCATTCTGAGTAAACATTTATCCATTTCACACCTTTGTCTGTCATTTTGAACTCTCATTCTATCGTTCCTATCATCCATTTACTCGTTTCGAGTAAACGGTCATCCATTTCAAACCTCCTTCAATCATTTTGAACTCTCGTTCAACAATCCCAATCAATCATTTACTTGTTCTGAGTAATATTTCATCTATTCCAAACCTTCATCTTTTCATTCCAATAATCATTCATCTATTGTGAGCAGTCATTTACTTGTTTTGAGTAGTCGTTTATCCCTCTCGATCATTTGTTTACTCATTCCGAGTAATCTTTCATCTATTCTGAACCTCCTTCTCTCGTTCTGCGTAGTTGTTTATCCATTTCTATCATCCATTTCTCTAATCAAATCATCATTTTCCCCATCCAAATCCTCTAAAATTTGTTTTAGGTTATTATCTAAACTGACCTAAGTCTCTGATCTGATCGTCATCATCAACATTCGCTTATGATTGTCATCCATCCTAAGTTAATCATTATCATCTGCCCAATCAATCCATTTTCAATCTCAAAGTGGATTCGGTGCCGCAATCATCCTTTTATCCTTTAATCTGATCAATCAACATCCTACATCACCTAGGGTAATCTCTGAATGGGGTTTAAAGTCCCTTTCGTCATCCTATCTGATCCATCAGTCGATCTTATCAATCATCGATTGATCTTATCCAATCCAATCCAATCGCATCCCTATCCAATCACCTTTGACCCAATCAATCTACTTCCATCTTGAAGTAGATTCGGTATCATAATCATCCTTTGATAATCAAATCCGATCATCAAAATCAATCCCATCGCATCATCGCATCATCCTAATCTAAGCTTTAATACAATCCTGATATGAGCTTAACCTAAATCCTGATTTGAGCTTTAGTCCGTTCCCATCCAAAATATTTGATCCATCCTCTTCATCCTTTCATTATCATGAATCCTTATCCTCCATCAATAGTAGTCAAGGAAAACCCTAATTACGTCGACAACGATAATGAAAGTCATGTCATTCAAGAAGAATATGACATAGATCCCCTTGACACTATCATTGCTAGTAAGTTTTCTCCACCTGCTTTCCAAAATCCAATCACCCCTTCGAGTTATCTCATTATGTCTTCATCCATGCCAAATCATGCTCCTTATGCTACCTTGACAAGGAATATCCATCATATTCATCATATATGACAACCACATCCTCTTATCCTAGTCTTCCATCACAATACCCCTATCCTAATCCCCCATCCACATCCTCCTATCTCAATCCTTCATCCGCATATACCCACTACCCTAATCTTCCATACCAATCTGCTCACCCTAATCATACATTAACACCTTCCTATCCTAATCCAACATCCACACCAACCTATCCTAATCTAACATCCACATCTTCTTATCCTAATCTGACATCCACATTTCCCTATCTCAATCTGCCACCTCAATCTTCCCATCCTAATCCACCATCCCAATACCCTTACTACAATCCACCACCTGCATCCTCGTGTCCTAATTCACCATTCCAATACCCCTATCTTAACCCTTCATCTAATCTTAATCCCCCATCTACTCCCAGTCCTACATCCAATCCCATTCCCCCATCTAATCCTAGTTCACCAATCCCTAGTCCTAATCCCCTACCAATCCATACTCCTTCATCCACTCCTACCACGTCATCTCAGCCTAGAGTATTCAAGTTTCTCCCCCTAGATGTTCTCCAAGGACTTATACCAAGGAAGACATCTCCCACTCCACACCCTGAAGTTGTGGAATCATGCCTCCCAACCCATCATCCACGATCATTAGTGATGAGACCCTTCTCCACCCAACACCTATCATTGATGATACCACCCCTAGCACCACTCAAACCATCAAAACCATCACATCCTCTGAATCCACTAAGTCCCCATCTCCTACCATCACATCTACCGAATCCATTGAACACCCACCTCCTACTCCGAGAGTCGTCCAACCCATAGACAACACCCTAATCCAATCCACTTCTTCCACTCCTAGTGTCACTTAAATCCATTCCCATGAATGTTTTGAATCCTCTATCCCTCCATCTTCCCCACTTAAAGGGTCCCACCAAGACTCCATTATCATGCCTCGCACACACATTGAGTCATGCCAACATATCCCCTTCTCCAAATCAAGATCCTACCATCCCATCTAGTCCACCTCAAGATCACAATCCCCCATCCATTCCATTCTATGATCCCCTTTTCATTCAAGATTCCACCGCTCCATCTCCATCTCCATTGCATGAGCCCTCTACCACAAATCTAGATCCTATCATATACCCTAATCCCTCTCTTGATACCACCCATCCAAATGTTGCTATCTCATCATCCCCTCTCATCGCCTAAAACTCCTATCCCCACACCACTTGCGTATCCCCTTGGTACTCTCAAATTCTTCCATGGTGGCCTCCTTATAGACAAAAAACACAGTGTATATACCACCCATCATCCTCCACCTAATAATGGACTCGCATCATGTTTTCAAAATAACACAAATCCTATCATGGATCGCATGCTCAAGAAAATGAACTATCAAGGAAAAGGTCTAGGCCTTCATGAGCAAGGTATTTTAGAGCCCATCCAAGTCAAAGAACAAATCTGCATGCAAGGTCTTGGACCTATTTCCAAAGACTCGCAATCTAAAGATGTTGGTACAACCTCTAGACATCCTCAACAAGCCTTTTTCAAAAGAAATGCCGGCTCTTCCCATCTCTCCACCAGATCATATATTGCCATCCCTCCTCCTCTATCGTATCGCCTCAAAAAAACCATCCATATTCCTCCATCTTCTCCATCCATTTTGGGTCCATACATCCCTCCATCCACCATCTCCCATCCTTCATCTACTCCATCCATCTTGGGTTCTTATGTCCCTCCACCCACTCTGTCTACTTTGGGTCTGTATATCCCAAAATCACCTCCTCCATCTCATCCTTTCATCCATCTAACACCTATCCATGTCATCCATCATAAAGATCCCTCTCGCATGTCCCCTAATTAGAATCAACAAAGGCGCATACCTACACATTCTCCATCTACACATAATCCTCATAATCCTACCTCCATCGCTCCACATCATCCATCTCCTCACACCCATCCCATTGCTAGTAAAAGCACTTTAGGTGCCAAATAAAAAGTTCCTAAATCTAAAGATCCACATGAACCTAAACAACATGTTGAAAAGCAAAATAAAATCCAAAATCAAAATCAAATTTGTAGCTCGCAAAGGTCCACCAAAGAAAAGATCAAAACCGTGTGGATCCTAAAGAAAAAAGATGCAATGCCATCAAATGAAAAATCTATAAGAACATCCAAAGTTGCTAATCCAAAAGCTAATAATACACCCCTTTCATCTCCTAAGTCTTTTTTGGGTCCTTATGTTCCAAAATTCACCATCCCATCTCCTCCATTATCCCCACATTCCCCATCCATTAATACTCCTATCATTTCACATTCATCACCATATGTGCCAATGTTGGTCCTAAACTCACCACCCCATCACACATCCACCCCATCATTCTATTCATACCCTTTCTAGCATCCCATCCATTACCCCACATATCTTCCCCATCAAATCCCTCTAATTCATCCTCTTGCATAATCCATTTATCCTAATAAGATTGTACCAATGTCCAATAGTCACTTCGAATATGGGCTCTTAACACCTTGTATGGAACTTGATGCTTGAGTCCTTCATCCATCTCCTTATCACATGTCTTCTAAATCCACTTATTCGCCTCCCTATCCTTATCCATCTCCTTCCGCATGCTATCCAAAAAGTCAAAAAATCCAAAAAATTCAACAACTAAGAGTTGTTCCCATGTGCACATTTCTGATATTGAGTGGTCAATAGATCTGAATTTTTTTCACAACTTAATAGATCATTGCTCTGATCTATTGTTTCAACCACTTCCTCTTCTTGATCTTCACTAGAATTGGATGCATTATCAAATTGCAAATCAGGATATGCCCTGATGTCATCATCATCAAAGTCTGAGAACTCAATGGGCTGATCATAAATTGGATCTCCCCAATCATAAGAGATTGGATTACGAGCAACCTTATCAGAAGCATGGTCACCATCTGTCATAGAGAATAGGCTGTCCACTTGTTCACTCTTACTTACTTATGGGCTGTCATAACAACAATCCACATCCTTTTGCATCTTAGCATTAGACTGGGTGTCTTCATTGAGCTTGTCATTTTCATCCTCTTGAGGGTAGACACAAACATCTTCTCTATCAAACTGAAAACCATCAATGGTTTCTTCATTGCAGCTACTTGTAGATGATCTTGCAAACTGAAATTCATCACATACCTCTTCACTTGCAACTGATAAACTAACATCCTCAAGAGTATTTTTGAAATTAGCAAATTCTTTTGTCTCATCATGAAGACTTGCATCAAAAGTACATTCAACACATGTAGAATTGACATGATCAATAATACCACAACATTGCTGATCATTTATCTCTTCTTCAAAGAGTAAATCCAACTCATATCCCTCTTCAAGTTCTTGGCTCAGAAGACTTGGAATCCCATTATTCCTACCAGGAAGACTTAAAACATTAGAATTAGTATGATCTTCAACTGTATATTCAAAATCCATAGAGGAGAAAACACTCCCAGTATCATTTGCATCATTACAGCCTTCACTTGCTACAAAAAATCTACTCTCTGCTTTTGCATATGCAAAAAAGATAGAAGAAACCTCAAATGTTTCATTCCTCTCATCATGTCTTTCATTATCATGGCTGCGACTTTCAGATGGGTATACTTCTTTTGTATGTTGTTCCAAGACAACTTCCTCATCACTTATTGATGCATCCTTCTTATCTTCTACTTTCTCAAGTATGCACTTGTTTGAATTTGAACTTGAAGACATCTGATCATTTGCATTTACATAGCTGCTGATTTCATCAACATGTCTTCCCATAAGTGAAGACAACAATCTCTGCACATATTCATTCCTTTACTTCTCCAAATTATCTAAAACTATGTAAGCCATCTGCATATTAGATATTCTAAAATCTTTCAACAATGCACTAGATCCTTGCTCGTAGGCTTCAAAATACATTTGAATACAATCTGGAGTACTAGGTCTGAATTTTTTTGGGATTAGTGACAAGGCAACATCAAATCTATGACTGAAATCAACACTTGACTCTTCATCTTATTTCTTGATCTACTTTAACCTCATGACAAGGCTAGAGGGATTTCTTTCAAACTCTTCTCTATAAGCATTCACTAATTTATCCCAGCAAGGAAATGACTTCCCAGGAAAACTCAAATACCAATCTCGAGCTCTTGCTTCAAGGGATCTGACAAAAAATCTCATCCACATATCCTAATATCCAAATGAATGTTTCTCCATGAAGCTGGAAAAACTTTTGATATGTGCATCTCCTTCAAAAATATTGTATCCATGAAATCTAGGCATCTTCTTGTAAACTTGATCTGACATGCCTTCAGTTTTGTAATCAACCCATGATAAATCTAATTGATGATACAGTGGGTCAAAGGAATTGACAAATGGTGCAACAATTTGACAAGTAGACACATTATGATTGTCTCTTAACCGGACTTGTTGAAACATCTGGTGTCTTTCATCCATTTCTCTAAGTCCTCTTTCAAACACAGCCTTCCATTCTGGCCTTATCTTAGTCTTATGCACTCTTGGGTTCTTACACTTTGGGGTCTCAAATGTGTGACAATTATCAAACTTCTAACACTTCTTGGAAAGCTGTCTCAAAGTGTCTACAAGTATGGCTACTTTATGATCCATGAATATTTGCAAATCAAGGCTCAACTAAGTGTTCATAATGACAACCATGACCAAATGAAATATTACAATGACAATTGTTGACATAATGACAACCTGGGCTTGAATCATATGACAATGGAAATGGATGGAAATCCCTAAGATGTACAAATGCATTCTAACCATCCATACAATCAAATAGTTGAGTACTAGACATAAATATTTCAATGGAATTGCAATTACATTCAACAAATCTAGCAAATGGAAGTGTGCAAACTTAAATTTACTATCCTTTCCCTCTGTTAGTGCTAGATCACTCAATAGGGAACCAAAATTTCTTTCTAATATGTTTAGATATGTGAAGAATACCTGGAAACATTGCAGTTGCTACAAATTATTTTGGAAATATTGTAGATTTGGAACTGTATTCACCTCTTCAACAGGTTCTTGATAGAGTCGCCACCTCTCTTTGTAGAGGACTGAACTTCAAATTGCATGAAGTTCTTTCACATGTAAATTTCTTTCTGAGTTCCTTTCGCTAGCAGAGCACCACAAATCATGAAATAATTAGGTTCATTGCAACAATTATTCTTTCTCCAGGCCTGAATCCTTCAATATTTGAACTAAATTTATAATGGAAAACAATATGACTCTATGCAATGATATGAATTTGTTTCTAGATTCTTTGATGAGAATTTTCTCAAATTCTCCCCAATAGGGTTGCCATTTTGTTGGTGCTCCAAATCGAACCAGACCAATGAATCCTATAGACTAGCCACTTTCTAATGATTAGATTCCTTGGGGGATTTGGCCAATTGACTGGAAATGGAATTAGAATACATTTTCCCTACACATCAAGCTTTGTAGGACCTAGAGGGGTGACCCTTTAGCAACATCTAAAAATCCAAGCACACAATTAACTAGATATTGCTTAATAAATAATGCTCTCACAAAATTATGCTGAGAAACCTAAAATATCACTCAACATTGGCAAGATATAGAATGAATTTCATCAACCAGCATGGAGAACATGGCAAATACAAGTACTCATAACACATAATTGAAATGATTTATGATTTAAAGAATTGGGACCAAACTGAAAACAACATAAGCATGATAATGGACCAATGCCAAGAAATGGGCTATGGAGTCATATAACCAGCCCTTCATCCTACAGTACTAAACATGCTTTGAAGGTCTTTGCAAATGTTATCACATTGTGACAACTAAACCACTAAAGCTTTATCTGGTAATTCTTCTTACAAATCCACCTGAAACATAACACTCCTATCACATTTGTTGAAGCAATTACACTATCTCTTGAACAAAATTTAATAATAAAATTTAGCTTGTCATTCATTAAAGCAATTACATTGTTCTCATAACAGAAAGCAACAATAGATATAACTCAAATGCAAAAAATGTGCATGAAAAGACTCAGACAATTTTATTATTGAGTCCAAAAGAGTATTACAATTCAGCCATGGAGACAATTATCATATAAAATAAACACAGAAGAACAATTCAAAACACAAAAACTTTCAGATTAGTGACTTAGTCATATTTCATCCTAGCTTTACAATCTACCCAGAGCTCATGCCTGCCTTACAGAGCTTTCAGAATATTGGAACCAAAATCCTTTACAATAAGAGAAGAAAGAAAAGATATAGAAAACAGAAGCAACCCTAGAACAAATCCGTTGAAGACATCTGGCAACTTCTTTCCCGTTGATCATCAAACTTGCAAAGCCTCTCTCCTCTCTCTGTAGCAACAAACTTTTGCCTCCAATTTCTGCCTTTGCTTTAGTTGTTTAGCAACAAAAAAAATTACCATGTGAGGAAATTCTCACCATTTTACTTGCTGTGTGAAAGTACCTGTTTTCCCGTGAAAGTTTTAATTTCTTCTCTTCACTTTACTGCACATTATTTTATTCCACTTTTAGTGAATACAATATTCTATTTTTATAAAGTGAATAAATCCACTTTATTTACTGCACCCACATTTTACTTTATTCACTTCCAGTGAATAAAATACTCTATAAAGTGAACATTTTATTCACTATATTAAATATCCCTCTACGCACATTATGCTCATTTTCTAGCAACGTCTGAGTGGATATATTATTCACTTTTCCCATGTTATAATTTCTTACCTTTGTATTTGCACCTTCACTTGTTCACTCACTCATTTAAAATAGTTTCCCATTATTTTAAATTTAAAACAATGCAAAATATTTAAAAGCAAACAAAAGTTTTAAAAATATCACTCGTCCCCCTTTTGCATTTATTCCTCAGGCAACATTTAATTCAAAATGTTGTCTTTCATTTTTCCTCGGGCCCACCTCTTTACTTATCTCTTTGAAACATTTATCTCGAGCAACATTTAAAGTTGTAAATGTTTTGCTTTTGGAAAAGCAAATGAAAGCCTTGAGCTATCCCGTGCTTTTTAACTCTCTCGGGCCCACACCACGTGGCCAATTCTCGCTAACCCCATGGGAATTCAAGGGCTTTCATTTTTAACCAATGATCCAATAGAGAGCATTGGAATCCTTTAAATATTTCTCGCACAAGCTATAGTCATACATTTATTTTTTGTTCCCGGGGACTCACTATTCATGTGCTCTCTCGCCAACCCCGCGGCCATATCTCGTGAGTAATTTTGGGCAGTAAGTTGGTGGGTAAGGGCTTGGATTTAGGTGGAAAGTTGACCTTAATTCCTGGCCGTTGATCTCATTTTGTCCCCTTCATTATTTCCCTAAAACCTTTCACCACATTCTACAACTTCATCCTCGTGCGTTCATGGTGGCTCACTCATTTGAATTCCTCAGGTTTGTTGACTGGCATCCCCAGGTTTACACATTTCATTCCTTTATGTAGCTCGTTACCACTTCACAGTGCAACACTGCTTTCTGCTTTGATGGATTTCCATATCCTCTATCATGTTGTGCCCTTCCACCAGTTGCATTTACTTTAAAGTTTTTGGGTATTTTTAACAAATGCATTTTATGCATTGTCCAGACTCATCCCTCCATCTTCAAGCTAGCGTGGCTGCCAATACACTTGATTGAAAGTTTTTAAAGTCTTTTCAATATATAAACCTTGTGAAATGTGTATACTGCAATCATAACATTCTCTGTTTCCATTAATTGACACATTTTGGGAACTCCTCTAGGGCTCGCACCTTGACCCTTATCCCATTTCTTTCATTATACCCATCTCTATTTCTAGCTCAGACCGTTGCCACTTGATGAGCATTCCATGTTTGTTTACTTTGCTCACTGCCATTGCTTTGTTGACTAGTTCGATGGCACCAATTCTTTGTGTTTTTTCGTATACACCTCTGCAACTTGACCAAGATTTACAAAGCATCCATCAAACTCTCCAGGCTTTTAGGTGCAACCACTCATTTTCTTCTTTTTGTGCAATACCAAACAAAAAATGATGTATAAATGTTTTAGGATACTGCATAGATCCCATCTTAGACAACATGATGATGTCCTCAATCTGCAACATAAACCCTTTATCGGCCTTTGCATGCTGTGATGGATTCAATAAAATGTTTCCTCTCAATGCGTAGAAGGTCCATGCTCAATTGGATGCCCATACCCTTGCCTTACTCCATTGCTCCCTTTAGGCTCACTGCATTTTCTTTAAAGTTTATAAAGCATTTTAACATATCTCTCTTCATTTGGCGCAGGCTAGAGAGATGTCAATTTCATTGCCAATGATATTGGCTTTAAAGTTTTGAGGAATTTTCACTAAATCTACCATGCGTTGGCAATGACATTTGCTTTAAAATTTATAAAGCCTTTTCAAACAAATCCACACTGGCGTATACACATCTTGTCCTCATAGCATTCCTTGAGATCATATTTAATAGAGGTATTTTTTTAAGCACCTATATGCTTGAATGGTGCCCCATAGCCTACATGTTGCTTGAGATTTTTTATGACTTTTCAACAAATTCATCTTGTTGTCCTCTCAGTTTGGAAGAAGGCACATCATTTATCCTTTATGCCTTGATGAATTTCATTAAATAATTTTGGGACGCTCCCCTATTGTTGTGTTAGAGCTGCAAATGTTGGGTGTGTACAATTCACTGGCTTTCTCCTATTCCTGTGCCATTACTCTTCCATGTGTACAGAGGCTTTGAAATGTCACAAGATCCCTCTCTCTGTCATGCCAACAACATGTTCCTTGTCAAGAGATGATAACTCTTGAACCCCAAGAATCTTCCTGAAGTTGTTTTCGCTCTTTTGAATGTGTCAAGTTCAAGGGTCTTTAAAGTGGCCTCATTCAATTTCTAGCCTTTCATAGGAAAAGTGCCAAAATACTGTGTGTAACCTCATGGGTACTCACTTCTTTGCTCACCATCTCCTCAAAACACCCTGAGGCTTTATCAACAAAGTTTTCTTTACACAATCATTGAATCATAGTTATGCATGTAATTACATCAGGATAAATTCCCTTTTCCTTTATTTCATTTACCACATTATGAAATAGTGCATTTGAAATTCACATCTTTCATAATCAAAGTATCCTTCAACAAGAGCCTGCTAGGTCCCCATGTGGACCCAGCTAAAAAAAAATCATTTTCAGACAACTTTCATGCTCAAATTCACCTAATACAACTTTCTGAATGCATCTGAAAACATGAACAGGGTTTTCATTAAAACTCACCTTTTGACATGTTTGCAAAATGTGCAAAACTAGCCAGGTGGGCTCAAGAATCGGCTTTGAAAAGTGGGAAACCAAAATCCTGGAGACATAAAAACTTGCAAGCATGTAGACATCAAACCTGAGAATTGAGTACAAAAAATGGCTTAGAGAAAGGAGTCACGAGTTAAAAGATATTAATCAGAAAAGTTTCCTACTCAGACTTTCTGCAACTGTGCTTGTTCAAAAACCAATTAAAACTGATCAAATCACCTCATTGGAAAAATACCAAATCAACTCTTGGCAAGCTACCACCAGGCATAGTAGATCATTTTGGCATAGTGAAAATGTGTGCAAGAGGGATTAGCCACCAGGCATAGTACTGATCATTTTGGCATAGTGAAAATGTGTGCAAGAGGGATTAGCTTCAATCATCAATCTCCACAAAATACTGAAGGTCAAAGTTGGCCTCTTAGAAAGGTTTCAGAAAATGCAAGTGCAAAACTGAATAAATTCCATTTGGTTTTGACCTAGTAAAAATAGCAAATCAACTCATGAAGCTCTGAAACTTGACATGTGAGCTTTTGTTGGAATGGAGAATGTAGAACAACATTTGTTTTGGCTTGACAGTCATCTAGTTGCAAAATGTGATCTCAAACAAGTGGCTACTTTGCAAAACTTAAAGTTTGCAAACAACAAAAAAGTGCCAAAACCCTCCAGCTTCACTTTTCAAAACCTTGACAAAAATTATTGTGGGAAGCTAAAAATTTACATGCATACTCACATAGGTCACATGAGTGGTTCTGCAAATGGGTTTTGCACGAAAATCAATAGGCTTCAAATTATGACCCTCCAAAGTGGGTCAGTTGGGCAAATTTTTCAAGTGCACTTCTGAGAGTGCAGAGGCAATTTTTTTGAAATGGGCACTTCAAATTTGGGAAATTTGAGAGTGCCAACAAGGTCTATGAATTTTGGCGATTTTCATTACTATCAATAATTTTGTGGTAACATAGTCATTTTGAAATGCTATTATTTCAAGAGAAATTTAACAATATTAGACATATAATTAGAGAAATCTACAAATGTGAAAAACATCATATAACAACACTTGCAATAAAGTGTACATATGATTCTATATATACATTCAAAGAAATTTAATATGCATTACTAATGTTGTATATGTGCAAGTATATACATAGTCCACTTGACCAAAATATCAACCAAAACCGTCAATGACCAAGATGATCATTCTAATAACCAACAACATACAACATAAAAAATTTAGGATGAATCACCTTCAAAATCATGTAGCACACTGTGTCACAAAAGAATATATCTCTTGCCTGATATGGGAATAATTGATGATAAATTGGACTTAATGAGGCCTTGATTTAGTGTTGTGAGGTGTTTTACACATCTACATTAGGTCTTGGGCCCTTGCAAATTGAATAAAATGTATCTAACAATGTCTTGTAAAGGTGTTGTAAAAGACTTTCACACTTTTCTAGACTAATGGACCTATTTTCCCCTTAATTCAATATTGTAAAATGTATTTAATGGCATTCTCACATTAATCTAGAAGGCTTGTAAATTAAACCTAATTCTAATCTAGTGTTGTAATGTGTCTTACACATTCACATTGGATGTTATGCCTTTCTAGGCTGTGGACCTCATTTTAGTGTTGTGAAGCGTAATTAATCACACTTTCACATTGAACTTTGTGTCCCTAGCCCTAATTACACTTTACATCATCATTAATAGGCCCCTATTTCCCCATATTGTGCATCCCGAGGCTTAATTTGATCAAAGACCCGATAAAATCATCATAAAAATTGAAATTCTTCATTCCCCGACAATCCAACTCACAAAAGAGCCCCTGTGGGACCAAGTCGCCCATCTGGGTGAATTAGTGCCATCTAGGTGGGACTAAGTCGCCCAGCTTGGCGACTTAGTCCCATTTGGGCTATTTTTGAGGTTCGAGTGGGAAAAAATAGATTTTAAGTTTATTTTTCCTTCATGTCGGCCTTGGGGTTCAAATTAACAGGCATTTTAGGAGGATTTCCTATATAAATAAGCCTTTAAACCCTAATTCATAACTCAATCATTATTCATTCATCATTCATCATGCATTCAAGTCAAGCAAGTTAGGGTTAGGCCATTTAGAGAGCATTCAAGATCATTTTTTAGACATTCAAGGGCATATTCTTCATCTATTGCTGTAGAAATTCAAGATCAATCATCATCACAAGTTTCTAATTCCTTCATTTTATATTCATGCTTTATCTTATCTCTTCATTTTCTTTAATTACATAAAATGGGTTTGACCGTGGCAAACCCCTATTCTCTAACATTCAACATTTCTCTTTCTTTCCTTGTGTGTTTGCAGATTTAGGTACTTTGAAGGTTTGGAAATCATTGAAGGATAAGTTGAAAACTTGTTGAAGACATCTCCTTGTTGGCTAGATCAAGATATCCACAAAAAAGTCACTTTTAGATCCGAATTTGATAGTTTCAAAACTAAACACTTGGAGGAACAAAAAGTGCAGGCCAAGGGCCTTCATTTCCACTTTCAGATTTTCAGAAAAGCTAAAGTGGACTAAGTTGCCATCAATGGCGAATTAGTCCCACTTTAATGTTTTTCAGAATTTTCTATAGATCTAGATACCCATTTGGTTGAAACGGGCTCCGGTGCAGTTTTCTAGATCTAGGACTAGGTCGCCCAGAATGGTGTAAGTGTCCCAGTATGCCAAAAATTTAGAATCAACAACATTTCCAATACTCATTTCAGTCTTCAACACATTTCCAGGTGCACACATCCAATTTTATAGTTTTTTGTTTAGTTTTGCTTGCATTTATAGGTCATTTAGTTCATGTTTGCATATCACAATGTGTTTTCAAACAAAGTGCATTTCATTCATTTTGCATTAATAATTCATCTCTTTTATCAGTTCTTTGCATTTAGGAAATTCCATTTACACATATTTCAATCATATTTTCATTAGTCTTGAGTGAACCCCCAAGTTTTTGTGGGATACCTTTCTCCTTTAATGCAAAACCCTTTGCGAGAGTGCCTAATACAAAAATTTGTGCCACACACCAAAAATAGTGACACTATTAATATATTTCCTTTGAATATCTTAACTAATCCTCAACCAATCCCTCTTGTATTTGAAAACAAAAAATAATTAGTACTAATAACTCATAAAATAGAAATTTAAGTATAGAAATAAATTGATTACACAAAGTACATAGTACCTTTGAACTAGTAAAAAATATTTTCTTCCACATTTTAAGTAAATATCTAAAAAAGATTATAGTATCCAACATAAGTTTTTTTTATCACAAATCAACTAATAGAGTAGGATATCTAGCTACTATAGTCATCCAAATTGTCCAAATACATAGAAATAAAAAAAATGTGAAAAAACATTAGTAGACACCAATATGATAATTCAAAATTGGAAACCAAAAAGATGGATGTTACACCTTTCTACAACCAAGATACTTTATATGGTGCAAGGTATGTGATAATATTCAATCCCATCTTTTGAACCATTTCCAAACACACTAAGTTATTTATGTTGCTACCATCAATTATCAACTTACAATACTTTACTCCAAATTTTCACTTCATGTAGAATATGCTCTTACTTAACCATAGTTCTTTATCATCCAACATATGCTTAAGTAGAAACCTGTGCACTATCAAACTCTATCTAGCCTCTAGAGCTACTCATTTTGTATCACTTCACAACATACTTTTCATGAGGTAAAAATAACCTCATGAATATAATAAGCCAAATACCCTTCCTTATTTCTCCCACACTTTTACCCTACCAATTGTTTCTTTTTAGGATTAATAATTGTTTAATTTTTGTAAAAATATGTATAATCTTTATTTCCTAAATCAATTGAAATTAGCTGACTAACGTTGATATAATGGTGTAGCTTTCAACCATTGTATAGATCATTATGCACAGCTGAGTGGACTTCAACTAGTAGAAGATAAAGCGCCAGAAGTCTAGGCATCGCAAATTTTGGAGTGCATAGTGGAACAAGTATTTTAATGCTTTTTGTTTAAAAAATTTATGGCTCCTCTCGGAGCCATTAATATGTTTTATGTTATGGACCTCAATCGATTGGTTGGTTAAATTTCCATTAGAAGACTTTTTCAATGGTGATCTTCCATCATCTAAAATCTAGGATTTTGTTAGTAGTTTAGTATATACTTGTAACCACCAGAAACAATGAAACAATGATACCATTATGCTATTATAATATACGTTGAACTATGTCTTTGTGTTACACTTTTTCTGATATGAATAAAATAAGCTTTTCTAGTCTTATTCTGAGTTACTAGTTTTGTGAAATGGAATTGTTATGGTTGAATTCATTTTGAAGATATAGAAGTTCATGTGATTTGAGTTAAGCATTAGAACACCCGAGAGCTGGCCTCTTGAGAGAATCACATAGAATAGAAAGAAAAGTATCTTTATTTTCAATTTTGTTACTATTATTTTGTACATGATAAATGTGGATGAATGTTAGTTGTGTGTGTTGAGCTCTGTCAATTATTCCCACAGGTCGTATTTTAATTTTTCTATCTTTTAGTTTTGTTCTGTTTATTTGAAATTCTAGAGCACCCACTCTGGTTGTCAGTTATAGGTTGTTAAATTTATTTTATGTTAAACAATTAGTTGTTAAGTTAGTTAGTTGTTTTCATTTAAACTTTACAATTTTACTGCAAGTATTCCTTTTAGGTAGTTCATATGCTTTCTAGTTTAAAGTTTATATCCTTTCTAGTTTAATCAACTCATGCTTCCTAGCATAACAATTTCATGCTTTCTAGCTTAATCAACTTTACGCTTCCTAGTTTAATTGATTTTGTTTACAAATGTTTCAAGAATTCAGAAAATCTAAGAGAGTTATCCAAGATGTCTCCTATTGCATGCAACCTTCAAACACTACCCGGTCGATATTATTGATGCATTTTTCAACTAAAGATATAGGACCTAATGACAACCTGTCACTTTTTGGTGTCACTGCCAGGGACCCTTCCTTTTCTAAGTGTTAATAGGAGATTACTTGAATACCTCTTTTAGGAAAAAAAATAGTTTTCAGGCTTCTTTTTCTGCATGGTCAAGAAAAGAGACCCACACAGAATATTCATACCAAACCCCCCCAGAAGATGTTCCAATCACAAGTAGAGAGGAAGCAGTCTTAGCCTAAGAAATTATCGAAGAATTGATCAAGCAGGATCAACCAAAGACCTCCCAGTATACCCAAAAACTTCAACCATTCAAGCAAACCATTGTAGAGGAAAGCATTCCTTTGCATACCCCAGAACCACAACCATTAGAGAATTTTTTTGAAGAAGAATGCATTCTTTTCAACGTTATGGGTGACCATAGAAATGTTGCTAACCCAACAAGGGTAGCATGCACATTTACTTATCCTATTGATCTTGATCAAGATGATGATACACCTATGAAAAACATTTCAATAGACTTCTTACCAAATTTCAGAGATTTATCTTCTGAAGACCCAGACCAGTTCCTATTTGAGTTCAAAGTGTTGTGTCATACGTATGACTACAAGAATGATAACCAAAAACTAAAACTTTTTCCCTCCACCCTGAAGGATGATGCAATGCGTTGGTTCATTGGATTAGATTCAAGGTCGATAACCTCTTGGGATGATATGGAATCTTCCTTTTTTGGAAAAATACCAGAGTTACTACAGAGTCAATGATAGTAAGGAGGATTTGTTCAAACTAAGGAAAAATAAAGATGAAAGACTAGAAGATTACTCGGATAGGTTCATCTTCTTATATAAACATTGTCGTGGAGAAGCCATAAGTCTAGGAATTATGAAAACTATATTTCTCAAGGGACTTAATGAAGACTCTAGAATAAGCCTCAATTTAATGGGAAAAGGAGATCTATCCCAACTTGGACTCAATGATATCACTGAGTTATGCTACAATTTCTCTCGTACTCGAGGAGGAATTCATAAATGTACTCTTTTCAGAGGTTCCAATGAAAGAGGTAAACTACGTGAGGAAATAGAAAATCTCAAGACTAATATTCTTTTCAACTAAACACCACATTGGATGGAATACAAGCCAAAACACGTAACCCTGAGACCTTGTCCATCTATTGTCCTAGGTGTAGGAACAAACATATATTAAGAGAATTTCCTTTGGATAAAGTTGATGTTTTTC